>CAUYPK010011733.1:0-11360 GCA_963574355.1 Loris lydekkerianus | reverse complement strand
AAAAAGGAGTGGGGACAGTGGGCAGCCTTGTCTGGTTCCTGATCTGAGAGAAAATTATTTCAATTTAACTCCATTCAATATGATATTGGCTGTGGGTTTGCTGTAGATGGCCTCTATCAGTTTAAGAAATGTCCCTTCTATGCCAATTTTCTTAAGTGTTCTAATCATGAACGGATGCTGGATATTATCAAAAACTTTTTCTGCATCGATTGACAGAATCATATGGTCTTTGTTTTTTAATTTGTTTATGTGCTGAATTACATTTATAGATTTATGTATATTGAACCAGTCTTGAGACGCTGGGGTAAAACCGACTTGGTCATGATGTATAATTTGTTTGATGTGTTGCTGAATTCTGTTTGTTAGGATCTTGTTGAATATTTTTGCATCTATATTCATTAGTGATATTGGTCTATAATTTTCTTTTTTTGTTGGGTCTTTTCCTGGTCTGGGAGCAGGGTAATGTTTGCTTCATAGAACATGTTGGGGAGTATTCCTTCTTTTTTTATTTTTTGGAACAGGTTGAGTAATATAGGTACTAATTCCTCTTTAAAGGTTTGGTAGAATTCTGACGTGAAACCATCTGGTCCCGGACTTTTCTTTTTGGGGAGGTTTTGTATGGTTAATTTTATTTCCGAACTTTAAATGGGCCTGTTCAACATTTCCACTTGATTCTGGGTAAGTCTTAGAAGGTGACATGCTTCCAAGTATCGATCGATTTTCTTCAGATTTTTATATTTCTGAGAGTAAATTTTCTTGTAATAATCATTAAATTTTTTTTTGATTTTTGAAGAGTCTGTTGTTATTTTATCTTTGTCATTGATGATTGATGGGATTAGAGATTTTACTCTTTTTTTCTTGATTAGGTTCACCAAAGGTGTATCTATTTTGTTGACTTTTTCAAATAACCAGCTTTTTGATTATTGATTTATTGTATTATTCTTTTGTTTTCAATTTCATTTAGTTCTGCTCTGATTTTGGTTATTTATTTTCTTCTACTTGGTTTGGGGTTGGAGTGTTCTTCCACTTCCAGTTGCTTAAGATGTTCCATTAAGTTGTTAACTTCCTCTTTTTCCGTTCTCCTGAAAAATGCTTGCAGTGCTATTAATTTTTCTCTTAGAACTGCATTTGCAGTGTCCCAGAGGTTCTGCTAGTTCATGTCTTCATTGTCATTTTGTTTCAAAAAGTTGGCAATTTTCTTCTTGATCTCATCTTTGACCCAGTGGTCATTCTGCATAAGGTTATTTAGCTTCCATGTTATTGTATGAGTATGCACATTCCTGTTGTTACTCAGCTCAAGTTTTATTCCATTCTGGTCTAAGAAGATGCATGGAATAATTTCTATTTTTTTAAATTGACTGAGGTTGGACTTGTGTCCTAAGATATGATCGATTTTGGAGTAAGTTCCATGGGCTGATGCAAAGTATGTGTACTCAGTTTTGTTGGGATAAAATGTTCTGTAGATGATTGCTAAATCTAAATGCTGGATGGTTAGATTTAAATCTAAAATTTCTTTACTCAGCTTTTAGTTGGAGGATCGATCTATCACTGCCAAAGGAGTGTTAAAATCTCCGACTATTATGGAGTTGGAGGATATCAAGTTGCTCATGACTGTTAGAGTTTCTCTTATAAATTGAGTTGCATTCTGATTGAGTGCATTGATATTAATGATTGAAATCTCATCATATTGAGTATTACCCTTAACAAATATGAAGTGACCATTCTGTCCTTCCTTACTTTTGTTGGTTTAAAGCCTAATGTATCTGCAAATAAAATTGCAACACCTGCTTTTTTCTGGTTATCATTTGCCTGAAATTATGAGCATCCTTTCACCCTGAGTCTGTATTTTTTTTTTTTTTTTTAAGTTAAGATGTGACTCTTGAATGCAACAAATATCTGGCCTGAGTTTTTGTATCCAGTCATCTAACCTTTGCCTCTTTACAGGACTGTTTAAGCCATTCACATTAATGGAGAATATTGATAAGTCTGGTGGAATTTTGGGTATCAAGGTTTTCAGAGGTTCAGTGGATATTTTTAATCCTTTTGCCAGTGTGAAAGTTGGATTTTGATCCTAAGTTTCTGAAGGAGTTTACTTTTGTGGTATAGGATTGGGTTGTTCATTGTGGAGGATAGGTCTGAGAATATCCTGAAGAGCTGGTTTACTTATGGCAAGTTTTTTTTAACATATTAATGTCAGTGAAGTGTTTAATTTCTCCATCATAAGTGAAACTCAGTTTAGCTGGGTACAAGATCCTAGGTTGAAAGTTATTTTGCTTTAGGGGATTAAAAGTTGATGACCAGCCTCTTCTGGCTTGAAGTTTTAGCAGAGAAGACTGCAGTCATTCTAATTCTCTTGCCTTTGTATGTAATCGTTTTCTTTTGCCTGGGTTCTTTGAGAATCTTCTCCTTCATATTAAGTTTAGTGAAACTAATTATGATATGCCTGAAGGATGACTTATTGAGGTTGAATCGTGCTGGGGTTCTGAAGCTGTCTGCTATCTGAATTTCAGAATCTCTAGGCAAATCTGGAAAATTTTCTTTCATAATATCATGCAGATGGGCCTCTGTGCCCATCTAGGCCACTTCATCATTTTCTGAATTTTTTATTATTCATATATTGGTCTTCTTTGAATTATCCCAAAGGTCTCTGAGAGAATGATCTGTTTTTGTTCTCCATTTCTTTTTTTCTTTGAGGGTTTGGAAGAGTTCAAAGGCTTTATCTTCAATGTCAAAAATCCTTTCTTCTGCTTGGTCCATTCTGTTGCTGAGGGATTCTATTGTATTTTTCCTGTCTTTGAGGGCTACAAATTCTTGCTTCAGTGTGTTTAAGTCTTTGGTGATTTTGTCTTTAAATTTGTTAAATTCTTGAGAGAACTTTTAAATTTCTCCTCAGATTCCTAATTCCATTTTATTAATCTAGTCTGCAATTTAAATTCTGAATTCAATTTTTGACATGTCAACCAGTTGTTTATGAATGGTATCTTCAATTACGTCCGTGGTATCTTTCCTTGGTGGAGTTTATTTATTCTGGTTATTCATGTTACCAGAGTTTTCCTGCGGATTTTGCCCCATGGTTATTTTACTTCCTTTGATTTTTTTTCCCTGGGGCTTTGTTGAGGGGCCATACAGCATTGTGGGTTGAGACTGGGGCCCTGTCTGATGTGGTGGAGCTAATTGAATCTGTCTTATTTTCAGCTGGTTTCTGTTTGACCCTAGTAAAGCACTTACTCTGGGTCAAAGTCTCAGCTCTCTGAGTCGCCCTGCCCTGGGAGCTTTTCAGGTCTGTGAGATGCTTCAGGCAAATCCTTTACTCAGGGGTGGTCTCCTCTGGTTTCCCAGGGAGACACGGGGTGTGGCCTCAGCCACCTCAGGGAGCTGCTACTCTGATGTGGGTCTCCGCTCTGATTTCTGCCCAGCTGTCCCACCGGTGCTCAGGCCTCCAAATCCCAGAGTGGGGGGAGGGGGGCCGCCATGAGCTTGGAGTTGCTGGCAGTGAGCGCACTCAGTTCTGTTCAGCTTTCTGCCTGATTATATTGCTGCCCAAGGAGGGCTGGGATTTCAAGTTGCAGTCAAAAGTTATATACAGATTTATAGTGTTTTCTCCCTGTTAGGAGAATGCCCTGGCACCCTAGTAGGGGAGGTAGGTTTAGGTTTCAGTAGGTTTCTTCCATGGAGTGTAGTGGGAGGGCCTTTGATTTATGCCTGTTCTTTTGTGGAGCTCGTAATCTAATCAGGTGGGGGAGGAGGGACTCCCGTCTGCTTGATGACGGGTTTTGTATCTTTTGTTTGCGTCCTTGTGGTCGCAGTTCTCCTCAGCAGGGTTCATTCCATCAGGTTACTTGCTAAATTTTTATCCCTTAACTCTCCTTCAGGACAGGAGCCTCTGTGGAAAGCTGGCTTCAGTCCGCCATCTTGTCTCCCCTCCCTGTATGACTTTTTAAATGATAATTTGTAATCTATTGGCTAGGATTTTATTGAGAATTTTGCATCTGTATTCATTAGTGAAATTCCATTAGTGAAACTGAGAATTTTGCATCTGTATTCATTAGTTAAGACTCATTTTTAGTTGAGTATTTTCCTGGGTGATGTTTACTTTATAGAATATGTTGGGAAGATTCCTTTTTTCTCAATGTTTTTAGTAGTTTCTGCAGTACAGGTATAAATTGTTCTTTGAAGGTTTAATATAATTCTGGTGTGAAGCCATTTGGACCAGGGCATTGGGGGAGGGGGAGAATTTTTATTGTTTCTGTGATCTCAGTGTTTGAAATTGATCTGTTAAGAGATCTATTTTTTTTTTTTTTATTAGGTCTAGGGACAAGGTGTGATTTCAGATACTGATCCATTTTCTCCACATGGTCCAATTTCTGGGCATAGAGTTTCTTGTTCAAAGATAACCTTTTGTATCTCTATGACAACTGTTGTTATTTCTTCTATATCATTCCTGATTAAGGTTATCTGAGATTTTACTTTTCTATTTAGTCTGGCCAAGGTTTATCTATTTTATTTAGTTTTTCAAAAAACAACTTTTGTTTTATTAATTTTTTGAATGAGTCTTTTTTATTCAATTTCACTAATCTCTGATTTCATTTAGGCTATTTCTTTTCATCTTCTGAGTTTAGGGTTGGGCTACTTCTTTTTCCGATTCCATGGGATGGTTTATGAGTTTGTTGATGTGCCACTTTCTGTTTTTGTAGGTAGGTATCAAGGACAATAAATTTTCCTCCCAGGCCTGCTTTGTTGTATCCGAGAGGTTTTGGTAACTTCTGTCTTCATTGTTATTATGTTTGAGAAAATTAATGAATTTTTCTTTTATATCTTGCTGAACCAACTATCATTCAAGATAAAGTAGTTCCGTTTCCAAGACTTTTGTGGGGATGAACTTTTTTGTTGGAGTTGAGCTTTGTGTCTGAGAAAAGACAAAGTATAATATCCAATTCCTTAATTTTGCTGAGGTTTGAATTGTGTCCTAGGAAATGATATATTTCAGAATATGTGCTATGAACTGATGAGAAAAAGGTATATTCTTTGCTATTGATGGTGTATTCTGTATGTCTATAAATCCCATTTCTTCTATGGTCACTTTTAAGCCTTTTATATCTTTGTTTAGTTTCTTTTTAGAAAATCTGTTCATGTCTGTCAGAGGGTGTTCAAGTCCCTGACTATTAAGGTGTTATGGGAGATTGTATTGCTCATACCCATCAAGGTCTGTTTTATAAATCTGGGAACATTTAAGTTAGGTGCATAAATGTTTAAAATTGAGATGTCTTCTTGTTGTATTTTTCCTTATACCAGGATGAAGTGTCCATTTTTGTCTTTCTTAACAAAAGTTGCATTGAATCCACTTGTAAGTGAGAATAAAATTTCAACACCTCTGTTCTTCTGATTTCCATTTGCTTGAAATAGTACTTTCTATGCCTTAACCTAAGTCTTGATTTGTCCTTAAGGGCTAGATGTGTCTCCTGGAGACAGCAGATAGATGGCTTGTGTGTTTTTATTTAATAAGTCAGCTTATACATCTTCAGTGGGGAATTCAATCCATTAACATTTAATGAGAGTATCTCAAGTGTGGTGAAATTGTACTCATCTTGTTCTTAAACAGTTTAAACAGTTTCTTTTGTAGTTTTATTCTTTGTCCCATTGTGGAAGCTAAGCTCTGGCCTTGGCATCTAGGTGTTTACTTTGGTGGTGGTCCATTGTGATGTTCAGTATTAAGAATAGGTCTAACAGGAGGCCCCTGTGGCTCAGTGAATAAGGCACTGGCCCCATATAATGAGTGTGGCAGGTTTGAATCTGGACCTGGCCAAACTGCAACATAAAAATAGCCAGGCATTGTGGTGAGTGCATGTAGTCCCAGCTACTTGGGTGGCTCACACAAAAGAATTGCCAAAGCCCAGAGCTGGAGGTTGCTGTGAGCTGTAATGCCATGGCAATCAACCAAGGGTGACAGTGTGAGACTCTGTCTCTTAAAAAAAAAAAAAAAAAAGAAGTTTAAGCTTTTGCTGTATAGCTGGTTTTGTGAAAAATTTCCTCAGTGATTGTATATCTGCAAATATCAAAATATTTGATTTCTTCATCAATTTTGAAGCTAAGGTTAGCAGGAAATGGGATTCTGGACTGAAGATTATTTGATTATTATTATTTTTTAATTATTAAATCATAGCTGTGTACATTAATGCGATCATGGGGCACCATACACTGGTTTTATACACAGTTTGACACATTTTCATCACACTGGTTGAAAAAGACTTCCTGGCATTTTCTTAGTTATTGTGTTAAGACAATCATATTCTACATTTACTAAGTTTCACATGTATCCTTGTCAGATGCACCACCTTTGTAATCCCACCAATCACTCTCCCCCTGCACATTCTCTCCCCTCCCTCCCCCTCCTCTCCCCCTTTTTCATATTCTTAGGTTGATTATTTTGTTTAAAGATGTTGAAGGTAGATGACCATGCTGTTCTGGCTTGGAAAGTTTCAGTTGAAAAGTCTGCTGTCATTCTAAGGGCTCTGCTCTTGTAGGTGAATTAGGACTTACCCCTCACTGCTTGCAGAATTTTCCCCTTCTTGAGTTTGGACTGGTTCATTATAATGTATCTTGGAGAGGCTCTGTTAGAGTTGAGATGACCTGGGGTTTGATATTCATCTGAAAGGAGTGTGTCAGGATCTTCAGTAAAACTTGGGAAGCTTTTATTTATGATTGTCTGTAGTAGGGCTTCCGTATCTTGGGACAATCTTTTTCCTCTTCAGGGTTTCTATTATCTATATATTTGAATGCTTCATGGCATCTTGTAGTTCTCTAAGCACCTGCTTTCTCTCTTTTCTTTTCTGATTCTTTAACTACCTGTGTTACTTCAAAGACTTTGTCTTCTCTGATGTTCTTTCTTCTCTAAGGTCTAATCCATTTTTGATACTTTCTACTGCTTTTTTCCATTCTCTTATTGTATTCTTTTCCTTAAGCTCATTCATGTTTTTCTATAGTCTACATATCTCTTATCTGACTTTTGGTTCTCTATTTCTATTTTCTCAACCATTCCCTTTATTGTCTTAATCATCCCCACCTGCCCCATTTTTTTTTTTTTTTTGACATAGAATCTAACTTTGTCTCATTCTTGGTAGAGTGCTGTGGCTCACATCAATGTCCAGCTTTTTGGGCTTAATCAATTTTCTTGCCTGGGACTACGGTAATGTCTTTGCTATTGAAGTTCTTTGTGTTTTCATATAAAACAAAGTACTAATTTTTCAATGTCTTTAAAATATGACAGAGGTGCTTTAATAGGAATTGCATTAAATCTGTAGATTGCTTTAGGTAGTATGGACATTTTAACAATGTTGAGTCTTCGCAGCCATGAGCATGGCACATTTTTCCATTTGGTAACATCTTCAGCTATTTTCTCAGTTGCATAGTTCTCTTTATAGACATCTTTCACGTTCTTAGTTAGATACACTGCCAGATATTTCACCTTCCTTGGCACTATTGTAAAGGGAATAGAGTCCTTGATTGTTGTTTCTTCTTGACTATTGTTGTTGTGTATATAGGCTACAGATTTATGAATGTTAACTTTGTATCCCGAGACATTACTGTATTTCTTGATCATTTCTAAGAGTTTTGTACTTTATTCCCTGGGATTTTTAAAGATATATAATCATATTGTCTGTGAAGAGTGACAGTTTGATTTTCTCTGGCCCTATTTGGATCTTCTTTATTGTCTTCTCTTGCCTGATTGCAGTGCCTAAGACTTCTATTACAATGTTAAAAAGCAGTGGAGACAGTGGGCATTTTTGCCTGGATCCTGATCTGAGTGGAAATGATTTCAATTTTAGTTCATTCACTATGATATTGACTGTGGGTATGCTGTAGATGGCCTTTATCAGTTTAAGAAACATTCCTTCTATATCTATTTTCTTAATCCTTCTGATCAAGAAAGGATGCTGGATATTGCCAAAAACTTTTCTGCATCAATTGAGAGAATAATATAGGGTTTATTTTTTTATTTTGTTTATGTGATGTATTATATTTATGGATGTACATATATTGAACCATCCTTGGGACCCTGGAATGAAACGTACATGGTCATGGTGTATACTTTCTTTGAAATGTTGTTGGTCTATTTGCTAGGATCTTATTAAATATTTTTGCATCAATATTCATTAGAGATATTGGTCTACAATTTTCTTTTCTTGTTGGGTCTTTTCCTGGTTTGGGTATCAGGGTGATACTGGCTTCATTGAATGTGTTTTGAATTATTCCTTCTTTTTCTATGCATTGGAAAAGATTAAGTAATATAGGTACTAGTTCCTCTTTCAAAGTTCTTTGAATTCTGATGTGAAATTGTTTGTAATATAGGTACTAGTTCCTCTTTCAAAGTTCCTTAGAATTCTGATGTGAAGTTGTTTGACCCCAGGCTTTTCTTTTTTGGGAGATTTCTTATAGTTGATGCTATTTCAGAGCTGGTTATAGGCTTCTTTAACATTTCCCCTTCTTTCTGGGTAAGTCCAGGAGGGTGGCATTTTTTTCAAATATTGATCTACTTTTTTCAGATTTTCATACTTTTGAGAGTTGAGTTTTATGTAGTATTCTTTAAGGATTTTTGAATTTCTGAAGAGTCTGTTGTTGTTTGGCCTTTATAATTTCTGGATCGATGAAATTAGGAATTTTACTCTTCTACTTCTGATTAGGTTAGCCAAAGATTTGTGTATTTGATTGTCCTTTTCATAAAATTATGTCTTTGATTGGTTGATCTGTTCTATGATTCTTTTGTTTTCAATTTCATTTAGTTCTGCTCTAGTTTTAGGTATTCTTTCCTTCTGCTGGGTTAAGGGTTTCAAAGTTTTTCCTTTTCCAGTTGCTTGATATTTCCCATTAAATTATTGACTGCCTTTCCCCCCCATTCCTTTGAGAAAGGCTTACAATACTATAAGTTTTCTTCTTAGGACTGCCTTTGCAGTATCCCTGAAGTTCTGGAAGTTCATTTCTTTATTATTTTTTTGTTTCAAAATTTTGTTAATTTTTTTCTTAATCTCTTCTATGACCCAGCTATCATTCAGCATGAGGTTGTTTAGTTTCTATTTTTTTGTGTGCATGTGAAGATTTGTGCTGTTACTGAGTTCAACTTGTATTTTGTGATGGTCTGAAAAAATACAAGGAATGATTTCTATTCTTATACATTTCCTGAAGTTAGACTTGTGATAACGATGTGTTCAATTTTGGAGGATGTTCCATGGGCTGATGAGAAGAATGTGTATTCTATTAGGATAAAATGTTTTGTACATGTCTATTAGATGGAAATGTTGAATGATTAAGTTTAATTCAAAAATTTCTTTGCTTAGCTTCTTCTTGAGGATCTATCCAACACTGCCAGAGAAGTGTTAAAGTCTCCCACAAGTATGGTGCTGGGAAAATCAAGTTGCTCATGTCAGTTAGAGTTTATCTTATAAATTGAGGCATATTCTGGTTGGATGCATAAATGTTGATAATTGAAATCTCATCATGTTGAGTGTTGCCTTTAGCAAATAAGAAGCATCCAAGTAAGTATCTTTTCTTACTTTAATTGGTTTAAAGCCTATTGTATCTGTGAATAAAATTGCAACACCTGCTTTTTTCTAATTTCCATTTGCCTGAATTATAGATGACCATCCTTTCACCCTGAATCTATGTATATTTTTTAAGGTGAGGTGAGATTCTTGAATGCAGTAGATGTCTGGTCTGAGTTTTTGTATCCAGTCAGCCAACCTGTAGCAAGTTAAGCCATTCACATTAATTGAGAATAATGTTAAGCCAGATGGGGTTTTGGTTATTGAGTTTTTCATAAGTTTAGTAAACATTTTGAATTTTTTCGCCACTATGAAATTTAGAATTTGATCAAAAGTTTCTGAGTGAGTTTACTTAGGTGGTGGATAATTGTGTTGTTCATTATGGAGGATAGGTCTAAGAGTATCCTAAATAGTTTGTTTAGTTATGGCAAATTTCTTCAACATATCAATGTCATTAAAGTATGTAATTTCTCCATCATAGATAAAACTCAGTTTAGCTGGATACAGGATCCTGGGTTGAAAGTTATTTTGTTTAAGGAGATTAAAGGATGATGAGCACAGTTTTCTGGCCTGATTGGTTTCAGCAGAGAAGTCTGCAGTCATTCTAAAATTCTTTCCCTTGTATGTTCTGGTTTTCTTACGTCTTACAGTTTTCAAAATTTTCTCCTTCATATTAACTTTAGCAAAGTTAATTATTATGTGTTTATGAAAATTTTTATTTGAGTTCAATCGTGCTGGTATTCTAAAACTGTCTTCTATTTGAATTTCAAAATCTCTTGGCATGTCTGGAAAGTTCTCTTAAATTATAAAGCAAAGCATCTGTATCCTTTGCAGCAACCTCATCACTTTCAGGTATTCTTATAAGGTGAACATTAGATCTCTTCAAATTATCCCAGAGCTCTCTGAGAATGATTCATTTTTGTTCTTCACATTTTTTTTCTTTGATCGTTTAGAAGTGTTCAAAAACCTTGTCTTCAATGTTAGAAATCTTTTCTTGTGCTTTCTCCATTCTGTTACTGAAGGATTTTACTGTATTTTTTTTTTTTTAGAGATTTGAGGACTGTAAATTCTTGCTTCAATGTGTCAAAATTTTTGGTCATTTTTTCTTTGAATTTGTGAAATTCCTTTTTTTTTTAATTAAATCATAGCTATGTATGTTGGTATGATCATGGGGCATCATACACTAGTTTCACAGACTGGTTGACACATTTATGTCACACTGGTTAACATAGCCTTCCTGTCAATTTCACAGTTATTGTGTTGAGACATTTACATTTTACATTTACTAAGTTTCACGTATACCGTTGTAAGATGCACCACAAATGTATTCTCACCAATCCCTCTCCTTCCATCCACCACGCCCCTCCTTCCTCTCCCTTTCCCCCGTCCCCCTATTCCTAGGTTGCAAATGGGTTACAGCATTCATGTGAAATCCCTAAATTAGTTTCATAGTTGGGGTGAGTACATGGGATACTTTTTCTTCCATTCTTGGGATACTTCATTAAGAACAATATGTTCCAGCTCCATCCATATAAATACAAAGGAGGTAAAATCTCCGTCTTTCTTTAAGGCTGCATAAGAATCCATGGTATACATATGCCACAATTAGTCCATTCATGGATCGATGGGCACTTGGGTTTTTTCCATGACTTAGAAATTGTGAATAAGACTATAATAAATATTCTTGTGCAAATATCTTTGTTGTGATATGATTTTTGGCCTTCTGGGTATATGCCCAGTAGAGGAATTACAGGATTGAATGGAAGGTCTATTTTTAGATCTTTAAGTGTTCTCCATATATCTTTCCAAAAGGAATGTATTAATTTA
>CAUYPK010011730.1:0-30810 GCA_963574355.1 Loris lydekkerianus | reverse complement strand
AATTGTCTTAACACAATAACTAAGAAAATGCCAGGAAGGCTATGTTAACCAGTGTGATGAAAATGTGTCAAACTGTTTATAAAACCAATGTATGGTACCCCATGATCACATTAATGTACACAGCTATGATTTAATATTAATAAAAAAAAAGTGAGCAAACAGAGTAAAGCAAAGCAAATTTATTAAAAAAAAATTATTAAGAAAAAAAGGGAGGAAGGTTTGTTTCACAGGGAGAGCAGCAGCTATCTCTCAGAGCAACAGAGAGGAAAGGTTTGTGAGTTTCTGGGGTCTAATTTTATGTTAAGTAGAGGGAGGATTATTCCTTTCTGGACCACAGAGAGTAACTTCTGGGGTTGCCATGATGTTTTAAACTCTCATGGCATTTGGTAGGAATTTTTTAGTATACTAATACATGATACACAGGATATCATGAGCAGTGAAGGTAATCTGAGGTCATTTCTCATGGACATTTTGGTTTAAGCTGGTTTTGGTTGACTTTACCACCTCCTGTTTTATCAGAGACCTTGGTTTGGGTCTTATGATGCCTAATTAAGCAGAGACTCCTGGTTCCCTATCTCGTTAGGATTGGGTCTGCTAAGAATTTAGCACCTTCCCAACTCATCCTTCCACACAGAAGATTAGGCATATGAGAGCCGGAGCCAATGTGTCTATGTCAGAAACTGTGATGGCTTTGCTCTGTCAGTGTTTGGTCTACGGGAGTGCCCAGTTAAGAAACCCACTAAATGATGGTTTCTTAACCATGGCTTGGGTGATTCATCTGATTTGGGCTACCTTAGTTATATGTTGCACTTGAAGCTCTCACTGGGTCACTATAGCCCAGTCCTCCTCAGAGCCCTAAGCTTGGTCAACTTTTCCTTGCCTCTTCCATGTCCCTTCCAGCATGGAACAGAAGAGTTCCATTAAGAGTGACAATCAAGGTAGAAGCAGCATATCATTGTCAAATTCCATGTGGGTTTCTAGAGAAATGTGTCAGGCCTGTGGGAAAGGGGGCAGCCTCATCCTCTTAATGACCCATCACTAATCACACAATTGTATTTATTCAGTATGTGTCCTCTTGAACGCTGCAAAGCAGAATCGAGCAGATGGATGAAATGCATAGATTTCACCAACTTGTAAATCTGGAATGAACTTTTTCATCTTATAGACAGAGATTCTAAATGGAAGGCAGCTTGTTGAGATCACCCAATGAGCAAGTGAAAGGTCAAGTGCAAAGACTCTCTCAAATACTCCCAGAGTGTCTTTCTTTTCTCAGTCAAGTTTCAGGGTGAGAAGACAATGATTCTGGTAGAGGATTCTCACTCAGATTAGGTTCTGGTTGAAGGAAGAGAGAACCACCTGCCTTCCAGTTAAATAGGCTCTACTTATGCAGAGATGACCCTGTATTTATTTACTTCTGATATTTTATTCCACTGAGAAGATTCGAGTGCATGGTGCTTATCTGCCACCCATATTTTCCCCTTGGAAATATTTTGTTGTGTTCCTTTTTCTTTGCATTGAAACATCGGGTACACGTACATCATATAGAATTGAAATGTAATTCTCATATATATATAGCTAAACTGAATAAATTTGTTAATGCAATTTATAATTGCTCTTTCCATGTATTTTCTACTTCAGGTCCCTCCTCATCCTAGTGAGGGTGTTGATATGGAGTTCAGAATGAGTAAACTCAGTCTTGAGAGCCTTACCACATTCCTTTAGAAAGGAAAACCAGCACAACCTTTGATTAACACGCCACAGCATTGAATTCCTCCTTACAATGTCAGAATAATGAGCATACATCAATTCTGCAGGCTTTCTTATAAGGAAATTTTAAGAGGGTCCACCTGCTTCTGGAAGAAAGAAGCACTTTATTACAGGGCCAAACACATCCCTTGGAATTTTACTACTCCCTTCTGAAGGGAATAGAAAGATGGCTCATCTCAGTGACAGATCTGCTGTAGACAGCAAGAGGGCAATGGGGAGTTGTAATGTTACCTATTGCAGTTATTAGTATTGCTGTTGTCATTATTATGATCATCTTGCACATTCACTTAACGGTAACAACAGGGCCTGGCCCTGAAAGAAGGCTCAGAAAAGATGTAATATCTGCCCAGAGGCCTCATTTTTGAGCTGGATGTTTTTCCAGTAATCCATTCTCACAGTCCGTGGATGCCTGTTAAGAATATCTGTCTGTGTGCTCTGACCAGTCTGGCCAGATTAATGTCAATAAGCTATGCACACAGAGGGATTTCCTCTCTCACATATGCTTTATTTCTGCTTTTGATAAACCCAGGCCTATTCTCAAGATAACACGACAGATTTATTGACATAATTATGCATGTACTTCCATCTTCTCAAATAGGACTTGGAGAACCTAATAAAATGCCTTATATTGGCAATGACCTCAGACATCCAACTACATAGTGCTCAAATTCTGCCCTTCCATCACCCCTCCTGCCTATGCTTGAATACCTCTGATGTTGGAGAACACAGTACCTTTTGAAGCAGTTCATTTCATTCTTAGATATTGTGATAGAAAGTGTCTTCTTTTATTAGTTCTTAGGTATCTGCTGAGTCACCTTCCTTCTCTTTTCAGAGAGCAGAATTCTCTAGATATTTCTTCCTTTGCTCATGGCTCTGTCCTCATGGACAAGCTCCTTGTACTGGGATCTCTCCTATTGCTTGTTTTCTGTATGATTGCTCTTTGGGTCCCCTGGGCATCATCCGGAGCTCATACTGCAGTAAATGGAGTGCTTCCTTCAGACCTAGTAGCTTAAAACAACGATTTATATTTGTTATGGTTCTGAGTATTGGTTGGGGAGTGCCGATCCTGGGCTCCCTCTTGGAGCTGCGTTTGGCTGGAAAGCTTGGCTTGCTAGCAACAGCAAGATGGCCTCATTCTCATGTCTGGCAGGTGGTTCTGTCAGCAGACTGGGACTCCTTGATTCTCTTTCCAGGGGCCACTCATTCTTCCCTATCATCATCTGGCACTCTTACATGGTGGTCTCTTGGTAGCCAAAAGACAAAAATAGAACTCTCAGTGTCTCTGAAGGCTTAACTTTGAAAATATCACATTATTTCTGTCACATTCTATTGGCTAAAGTCGATCCCAAAGCCTGCACATATTCAAAGTAGGGAAATAGACTACATATCTTGATGGGATTTGGCATGTTTTGCAATCTGCCAACACCCTGTGTGCCATAGCCCACAGAAGGAAGGTACACACGGTGGCAGGTACAGATGAACACAAGGGCTCCTCCCTTCTCTCTGTCTATTCTGCATCATTTCCTTAAGACCAGTACCTCTGGTATATGACTTTAGGCAAATTTGTATTCTAAAGTTTCAATTATTTTGAAAGAAAATCGTTACACAAAAAGGAAGAAAGTATAGTTGTAACAAATGTGATCATTACCTTGAATCTCAAAAATGAAGGAACTTAAGGACTTATGAGGGGCTTCACTTTCCCAACTAACTTTCAGTCTTCTATCTTCAGGTTCAAGGGTTCCTGCCTCTTGCATATTAAGTGCTTCACTTTTAAGGATTTCCACCCAAATTTCCAATCTGGCTCACTTCATCTAGGAAACCTTACCTCTTTACAAAAGATGAGATTTACTCACCCTTCATAAAGGAAGCCCAATTCATTATCATTTCCTGATATTACTGACTTAAGTTTGAATGGTGGGCCTTAGCACCCAAAGTCCTCACTGATGTTTGTCATCATCCAGATTTCACAGATAGCAATAGACAGGATGAGTGCAGAATCCCTGGATGAAACTTAAAATGGTGTCTCCTTCTAGAGTTTCCTTTTTGACATCACCTTGGAAAAGCTGAGGCTATCAGTTCTTCTTTCTACGTACCTATCAAAATAAGATCAGTTCCCAAAGACAAAACATTAGCTGTGCACCATGAATGTGTTTGTGTGTAGTATTATGTTTGGGGTGCAGGGAGTATAGTAGTTCAGGGAGAGCATGTTTTCTCTGTTAAGGATGGAATCAATTTTTCAATTAAATATGAAGTCAACAGAACCTCCACTATTGAGTAAGAAGTATTTTGTTTTCTTCCTAGCTTTGGTCTCTGCCAGAATCATAAAAGTCTCATGTCCCAGACTGTTAATTCAGTGGTTCCCAACCCCAACTATACATATACATAAACTTTTAAAGGGAGTACGGACTCTTATTATTATATCTTATGGGGAAATTTACCTCATTAAAATCACCACCACAGACAAAGTCTAATTCATATTTTTACATGAGTCTTTTGTGTAATTCAAGATAATTACCATGTCCTTCACAAGTCTTCTATCCTCTTAGCTAAACATTGAGGCTGACTTAATAAAGTGTTACCTGACAAATGTCACTTGATTGATGAAAACGGTAAGAAAACATATACACACACCTATTATTTATATTCTAGATATTCCAGCAGTACATCCAGCAGAAATCAAAGTGGTTGGTCACAGGATATGTTTTTATAGCTAATGGATGGGATATGGAACATACATGGGATATTACATCATTAATTTCATTTCAATTTCCTTTGTTTTCTGTCTAGTACTCAAAAAAGACAAGAAGGAAAAAAGACTGTCTTAATCTTTTTTTTTGCTGCTATAACAGAGTACCATAGACTGGGTAATTTATAAAGGGAAGAAATATATTTTTCTTTCAGAGCCTGTGAAGTCCAAAAGCCCAGCAACTGGGTCTGATGAGTGTCATCCCATACCTGAAGGTGGGAGGCAGAAATAAACACAAGAGGGAGTGAAAGCTTGTTTGTATAACAAAGCCAGTCCTGAGATAATTAACCCACTTTGGAGATGCAGCATTGATCCATTTATGAAGTCAGGGCCTTCATGGCCTAATCACCTCTTAAAGGCTCCAGTTCCCAATATTATTGCTTACATTGGCAACTAAATTTCAACATGAATTTTTGGAGGAGACATTTCAACCATAGGACAGACTATGTTCCATTTAAGAATTCTTTTCCTTAATTGGAAAAATAAATTCATTTAATAAATATTTAATAACACTTAATAGTATTTATTAAACACCTACTATGTATCAATCACTGTGCATCCAGTACCTAGAAAGCCCTTAGCAAGTGCCTATTTGGTGAATATTTGGTACCACTAATTCACTTAATTCTTTGAAGAAGGAGTTATCCCAATTTTGCAGATAAAGAAATTGATATTTGAGAATGTTAAGCAAGTGGAACAAAATTTTACACTTAAGAAGTATGCAACCAACACAGATCTTTTGTCTCCAAACCCAGTATGTCTCATCAACTCATTGCATACCTGTCCTGAGCACTAGGTAGTGTGGAGTAGAGATAGTACTGTATTTTACCCTCTACCTAAGGAGGAAGAGTCAGAGTTCAGTTTGGGGGTGGAAGGTGAGATTGAGTTGGTCCTGGAAAAATGGTGGGCAAAGGAGGCATAGGAAGGAACTATAACGGGGGTCACTTAAGAGCCAAGATATGGGGAGAGGAATGTGCCTGGAGGCTTTGCAGAAACTGAGTAGACCAATCTAGCTGGTGAGGGATGACCCATTTGGTGGTGAAGGGAGGTTGGTTTGGAATTCCGTGTTAGTTTGGCTGTAGTCTCTGATACACATGTGCAGTGTGACTATGGAGGGCCTTGAAAAACAAATTGAAAAGCATTGTTTCTGTGGCTTCGTCAAGCCAATAGCTCGGATTGGCTATATTTTCAGAAGGACAGATAAGCCTGTATCATGGAAGATTTTGTCGTCGTTGACTTTAGCAAAGTTCTGGTTGTCCTTTCCTCACCATGGCAATAATAAACTAAAAGACTCGGACTTGTGTTTGAGAATAGGGAGCAAAGTAGCTCCTTTGACCTGTTTATCTATAAGCAGAATGGAGAAAAAAATTAGAATTCTTTACCTGGTATCTGACATATTTTTCTTACAAGTTCCTAAACACATTTAGCAACAGAATTCAAAGAGTCAGGATCCGTAGTCCAGCCATTTAATTCTGAATCTTTCTTTCATCCCAAGTTCATCAGCAGGGAACTAATGAATACTTTGAGCAGAATTGTCACTTGATAAGAAGAAGTGTGATGGGAACATTAACTTGGGGCATCTGTAGAAACCCCGGAAGCAGGAAGACCAGGTTAGAGACATTTTGGTACTTTAAGCAAGTGATGGGAAAGTTGTCAGGAGATTTAATAAATTTGTTCATTCATTTATTAATGTGTTCATTCATTCATTTGCTAATTTATTCACTTACTCAATGATTATGTAGTGAGAACCAACCATGTGCTAGGTTTCAGGTCAAAGCTCTGGAAACCAAAGATGAACAAACCAGATGTAGTTCCTTTCCTCAAATAGTTTACCATTTCTCTGCGCAATAAATAATTTTGATTCTTTACCCAGTGTTTTAATGTTTCAGAGTGATAGGATATTACATAACTCCAAGATGCCCAGCAAAGGAAGAAGATATTTGGTTATGTACCAAACTCCATGACCTGGGAGGTCATTCATGTATTAAGTAGGAGTCTGACTTAAGTTACAACTAAAATATATTCCAACAGGAATATAAGCACCTAAAATTCATGTTCATAGGTATATGCATATGAGCCTATAACAAGACCTTCTTCTAGACTTGGATTTAAAAGGAGTTAAAAAATAAAAAAAGCAGGGAGACTTTTTCTTCTTTCTTCTGGTGCAAAAAACTATGCACAACCTTTGGCCAAATCCTCTCAGGCAAGCTGGCCATAAATGTAAGTGTTGTGAGAATTCTTTCACCCATAAAAAAATAAAAATAATAAAGAATCATCTTCCAAATTTAGACTGATTTCAAACTCAGGATAGCATGAAATACGAGATTGGTTTCCTTTTTCCCTAGATTTGTCAATTTAACCAACTCAGGTAAGAAAATCTGTTAGGACAAGTTTCTGGCTTTGAGAAGTTGCCTCTTAGGACGTTGGTATTCACAGTAATAAGCTTTAAAAAAAAAAAAAAAAAAAAGAAAAGAAAAGAAAGAAAACTTATGACTCTACCTGCATTGCATAGATACACCAGTCCCTATTCAAAGTTTCCTGAGATTATTTCTGAGAGATTTGTGTTACTGTGTAACTTCTGTGAGCCTCAGTTTTCTCATCTCTGCACCAGAGCTAATGATATTTTCTGGATGGCACTGTCAGTATTGAATGGAACCACAGAAGTGATTTGCCAGACTTAGTACCTAGTACATGGCTGGCACCTAATACTTGCCTCATACCATCACTTCCAGGAAAAGGAAAACACTTTTTTAAAAATGACACATATAACTGACATAATAACTGTGAATATTATAATATAACATTTTTTTAAACACGTTTTTAAAAATATAATGTTATATAATATAACATTTTTTTAAACACTTTTTTAAAAATGACACATATAATGACACAATAACTGTGAAATAAAGTTAGGCAAGAGAGAGAGGAAGAAATATTAATTATTAACGTTTTCCCCAGTCTGTTTCTAAGGTCCTTAGCTTATTAGTCCCAATATTGTTTAGCAGCAGCTCAAATGAGGCAGAGTATAGGAAAGCTCTTTGCAGGCCATTAAATGCGCTCCATGTATAAGGAACGCTCTGAGACCCGAGGGTCCTGCTCCCTTGCTCTGGGCAGGACTGTGTGTGCTCCGAGGCCAACATCACTGCATGGCGGACGCCTTATAATCAGCCTGTGTGCCTGCTAATGGTCATAAGCGGCCCTGAGGAGGCTTTTTCTGGTCACACTTTGGTTCTTCCAACTCCAATCTGTGCAGCCTGAGGGCTACCCCGCTTTCAGGAGCCAGGCTCCAGTGGCTGTTAACAATCAAGGTCACCAGAGTGAACCTCTGCTTATCCTGACCAGCGACCAGCAACCAACCAGCATGTCTCTGACTTCCCGAGAGAAGATAAATGAATAAGCCCATGGAGAGAAGAGAGTGACACTTTTAATTAACAACCCAGCCGATGACAGGGGGCTGGTCAGGAAGTAGGATGCGAATGGAGCTGCTGTCCCTGCGGCTGCTGCCACTCTAATTGCTTCCTGGCACTGTCACCCGGCAGTTGGATGACAACTTGTCTCACCGAGCAACTCTCCAAAGCTGTTTCTAGGGGTGTTTCTGGGAGGAGCAGAGGGAAAGCCTACCAGAGCTTTCTGATACCAAACCTGCCTGTGTCAACTTGACAATAGACCTGAGGCTGTGGCACAATGCTCCACTTCAAATACAGACCTGGAGCCACCTCTAGAAGGTCTCATTTCTGCTCTTTTTCCCTCAAAAACACACACATTTACACACTTTTTATTTTTATTTTTAGGACTATTATTTTTTTTTAGGGCAGTGAGTGGTTCTTAAATTTCAGTATGCAGCAAAATCACCTGGACAAACTACAAATACGCAGGGCTCCACAACAGATCTCCAGGGCTTCGTGAATCTGTGTTTAACTGGTTTTCCAGGTAATGGTAATGTAGAAGAGGACTCTTAGACCAACTTCAAGATATGTTATTCTAGGGATTAAAAACTAAATATAGAAATTGTAGGATCAAACGGAAAGACAAAAAAATCATTTTACCACAAGGACATTTGCACCAGAATGTTTGCTGTAGCTCAATTCACAATTGCCAAGACGTAGAAGCAACCTAAGTGCTCATCAACCCATGAATGGGTTAACAGACGGTTGGCATATATATAAATCATGAAGTACTATTCTACCAGAAGAAAAGATGGAGACTTTACACCTTTTATGTATACCTGGATGGAGCTAAAACACATTCTTCTTAGTAAAGTCTCTCAAGAATGAGAAAAAATATATATATATCCGATGTACTCAGTACTAATATGAAACCAATATACTATAAACTACTTCACACCCACATGAAAAATGAAACACAAATATAATCTAGCAAGGGGGAGGAGAGAAGAGCAGAGGGGAGAGGAAGGACAGCAATTGGCGAGATCTCACCTAATGTGCACAATGTGAGGGTGTTCAGCATTCCACCTGAGTGAAGGACTCAATTACAACTTGGACTTTGCCTTAGAAGTGAAAACAACGTAACCTAAACATCTGTACCTTCATATTAATTTGAAATAAAAAGAAAAAAGAAAGAGAAAACTAAATGCAGAACCTATTTTATAGAGTGTTAAAAACTGTACAAGAATTCAAGGCTATCTAGGACAGTCTCTCATTCTATGAATGAGATAGTGGATGAAGGCAGACTCCAGCTGGCTACCAGAAGTAAAATCCTGCCTCTGTCGCTTATAAGATATATAATTTGGGGTAAGTTATCTAGGTTCTCTGTTCATTTTTCTCATCTATAAAACAAGTGACATAAGAGGGATATACTACTTACCTCACAAGAGGTTTTCATCAGGTTTAAATGAAAATTAATATTCAGAAAGTGCCTGGCACCTAGTAAACATTCAATAAATATTATTTCTGTCATTCAAGGTTCAGTCAAAGAATCAAAACCACTTAGAGTAGTATAGAAGAAGGGATATAGTATAAGACCATCTAATGGGATATAATTAGAACATAGACAATTGTGGGAACTGATTATGTTGGTTATTTAAGGCTGTAGTTTCTGCCTTTGGTGCTGGCCCTGAAGTTGGGAGGGCTGGAAATATAAGAGGAAAGATAGACGTAAAGTAGAGCTAAGGAGGATAGACTATAATGAACCAGAATCTGTAAGAATTAGCAAGAGCAGTCTCTGCCTCTGACCTCTTTCAATCTCAGTGAAGCTGTCAAGCTGCAAGATAAGCCAGTACCCGCACCATAGTGTAGTGCCTGCTGCTTGCCCAGGACTTGGAGAAGTTGAAGGAGGGATTCTGGAAGGAACTCAATCATATTCTACACCAATCAAGCAAGCCAGCATATTGATGACAATGCGCGTGACTGAGACTGTAGCTGCCCTCATCAACCATTACAGAATAAAGAAAATAAAATGGTCATCCTTCACCACCCACTTCCAAATCTCACATAACTCAGGACACTTCTCATGGCCAATCTTAACTTGGAACTACAATAGTACCTCTGACAGTTGACTACTCAAGGGACTGTAAGTGGCAACATGTGGAGGTAATCAACGTAAGGAACTAGGCCGAGTGTACTGATAGGTACAGGTGGTGCCTGTCCAGTCTATGAGGAGGTGGTCAATGTCTATGGAGGTTCTACTGACTATACAGAAGGGAATGCTAGGATTTGTAGTGCCAGCTTTGCTAAGTTATTTTAGTATAAAAGTACGACACTATTAATTTCTCTTAGTACATATCAGGAAACTGAAACAGAGATAGTAAATAACTTAGACAAGGTCATGCACCAAATTTGTCAGAGAAGAGAGGGAAAAGGACCTGGACCCAGGCTCTTCCACTTTTAACATTCAAGCTGCATGGTTACCCAAGAAACTTAAGAGGGTGTTTAAAGTTTCTTGAACCTCTAGAAAGAAAGCCCCAGGGAGGTGATGGGTTTATTTCAGTAATACATTCCCTGAGGGCCTTGTAGTTGCCAGATACCATGTCCTTAGGCAGGTAGGAGTCTCTTTTCTGCTCACGGAGAAGACAACTGCATTGGTAAGTACAGTAAGAGGCTGAAGAGAGACACATGCTGAAATAGGGACAGTGGTAGTGCCTTAGGGTGGACATCAGAGTAATGTTGATTGCCTTTTGCTTAATACCCAAAGGTCATCAACCTAGTTTCTACTTCTCTACCCTCTTATCCCTTGAGACTCTGCCCTGGTGAAGCAGAATAATTCACTTTGAGGCTTCTGGCTGCTGTACTAGAATAGATACTATGGTTTTCTCCCACATGAGTCTGAGTAAATCAGGTTAACCTTAATTTCCTTGCCATAGTGGCTGCTTCAGCTTACCCAGACCTGAGCCAATTAGCACATGGATTTTTCCCAGCCACAAAGGTGAATCAATCAGGTCAAAGTCAGTATTCCTACAAAATGGTTGGAGGAAGTGCATCCTTCTTCTACTAGATACTTGAAAGATGTTGTATAGCACTGATGGCTGTTGTCAGCTGTGCAACAAATATGACAGGAACTAGTTACAGTATAAAATCAACATCATGGATGGCACAGAGGAGAAACATCACTGAGCTGCTGAGTCAACCATCTCTGAAGACTGGGCTTCAATGCTGGACTTTCCACTTAATAGAGTCAATGCATTCTCCTATGTTTGAGATAGTTCCAGTTGGACTTTCCCATTACTTGCTATAGAACATATCTTCACCAATATTTTTTCCTTGATTATGCTGAGGATTTTTTGTCTGCTATACTAACGGTTTCCCCTGTTACCTAAAAACTCCTACTTATCTTGCAGGAGCTTTTCAATTGTCTCATCTACCCAGAAGTTTTACCAACCTATTTTCAGAGTCTAGAACAATGGTGCCTCCCTCTGAGTGCTTTTTCATATTTATGGGGTTTGTGGAGCTGATGAAAAGGGATAAGTCTAATGTTTGGGCCTCTACAGATGTGGAGGTTGGATGCTCTTTAAAACTACTGTGTGTGATAGTTCTATACTTGCTAGACTCTGAGGTCTCAGATTTCAGTGATGGCTTTCAGCATACATAAAATAGGTTCTTTGGCCTTAGATTCCCGGCCCCTTATCTGGATGACAGTTTCTCAGTGCAGCGGGACCCAGCTGGCCCTGTACTTTTACTCTGATCCCATGGTATATTCAGTCACTTATCAGGTAATTACTGGGTGTCTACCATGTTCCAACACTGTCCTTTATCTAGTCTCTAGAAGAAGAAGAAGAGATGTTCTCAAATACTTTTCAGTCTAGTATGAAAGATAAGTGTGCAAATAACTAATCAATACAATGTAGCAATGCTGTAGAAAAGGTTTGTGCAGGATATAGTAGAGTGGGACAATCAAAAGTGTGGCCCTTGGAGCCAGACCACTAGAGTTCAAATTCCTCTTCTGCCACCCAATAACTAGGGTAAGTCCCCTAATAATTCTATGTTGTTTCCTTATCTATAGGTGTAATGTGTATACGAGACCTTAAAGAATGAATTAAAGTTTGCTAGGAAGACAGGTAGAAAAGGAAATTCCAGGAAGGGAGAATAGTGGGACCAAAGGCACAGAAAACATGCTGGGGATGAATAACAAACATATTGTGTTTCAGGAGTGGTGAGGCTAGTATTCAGAACAGGATGGAGAGATTTTAGGAGATGGGGAAAGAACTCACAGGGTCTTAGAATGCCATTGCTAGAAGACTCTTCAGAAATAATTTAGCTAATCTCATTCCCCAGATAGAAATCATGGGTTCAATACGGTGACTAATCATCCTGGTTTCCTATGATGCAGGATTTCTAGTGCTAAGACAAAATTTCTAGTGACACACTGTGACAAGTTGGTCACTTTAAGGCCCTACCAGGCACAATGACCTACAGTAAGTAAACAAATAGTAAGTAAGCAAAGCCAGTTTTGGAATCAAGTGTGATTTTCTCTTGGTTGTTATGGCAGACTGTAAAAAAACAAATGCCCAGATCCTGTACATCAGCTCCACAAGGCCATCTCACTTATGAGCAAGCCAATGAGAGGAACTGAAGTGTGCTCAGCTTCCCTCAACAGTTCCTAAAGTTCCCACTCAAGTTCTGAAGTTCTAACTTTTGTCTTTTTTCCCCAAAGATTTAAAAGATTATTGAGCTTGGTTTTATGTTGGGTCTCTATGGCTTTTGACTTTGGGTCAAAAAAAGCCCTGACTTTGACTTCACTGCTGCCTTCCTAACTCTTCCCAGTTCGGAGGCCCTGGATACCCGTACCCAAAGAGACAGAAGAAGGACCCAAAACAGAAAAGGAGTAATGGAGTCCATGTTTGCCACCAGTGATGAGATGATCACTTAAGAAATTGTCCAACACTTTGTATGAGGAAAGTTTGAAATAGCCAGGGGCTCCTGTCAAGACCTTCAGCCTTCACCATGCAAACATCATATCAGATGAATCACCTTCTGGATCTACCAACCAGGGTCTTTGTTTGGCTCACACAACTAAAATTAACCGCTCATTCACAGTCCATAATGGCTGGGGAATTACTTCATACACATGGGACAAAGGAGAGGGATCTAAAGAGGGGCCTCTTCCCTAAGTCTCATTCATGAGATTCTTCTCATTAAAGACGAGCTCTCAAGCGTCCAATTTGCTGCAATTACAGCAATCAAAAAAGCATTCAGCCTCCTTCCGCACCTGACAAGCCAGCTCATGCATTCTCCCCAACAGTGGATGGGGTGGATGCTAATGTGGCTCCCATCCCCCTGGTTCCAGCTACAGCCACTCAGACCACCCTTGTCCCCACACCCAGAGCTAGGGTTGGTTCACAGTCCAAGGAAGTCAGTCATGTTGCTTCCATGTGCTACACCACAACTGCCCAGACTCACATGGACTTAATGGTTCTCCAGAAAAAGAGACTTATTAGCTGTGCGTATTGTTTTATATGTCGCTACCCCCAAAGAGTGGAAGAGAACTGATGGGAGACAAACTCCTCCATTATGTAAGTTTCTAAGGGCTGATAAATCAGTTCCCGCCATGGTAACAGGTGCAGGTGTAGTGCCACGGAGAAGCTGAGGCCTGTCTGATTGCTGCATTGTGCCAGCTTCCATGGCACTTGAATGCACGCTTTGTGAGTATACAGTCTCCCCAGATTGCAGCGACCGGCTGCTGGTGGTGGAGGGGTGGGGGTCTGTTGATTAAAGTCCCATTAACAAAGCGCAAATAACTCTCGACTTCCTCTTCTTGCTTGCTTCTTTGTTTTAGTCCAATGACTCTCTCGGGAAAGCTGAAAATGTTATTTAATTATTCCTAACTCCCATAGGGCTGCTCCTAGGACTCCTTCTAGAGCATTATTCCCAGCAAGGCATCTGCAATCATTCTTATGAACTGCTCCAGGCTTCCCAATAGATGAAAGAAGTCTGTAACTATAAACAGGCAGGCCAGACACAGACCACCACTGTGCTACTCCCTCCAGACACTCCAGCTGCCCCACCTGGGACATACTCTACCAGCCTTGGAGGCCAAATGACCATGGCCCTTAGATCATTACTTGCCACATTGCTCTCAGACCCCTCTGAGCATCTTTGGAAACCAATATGCAAATATTTGTTATGGTCAAGAAGGATCACTGAGCCTAGTTGGAAATTCTTCCACTTTTTCTTTTTTCTCATTTGTAAATGGGAATAATGGGGTTAACTCAACCTTCTTCAAATGGTTATTGTGAGTCTCAAACAAGGCAATGTCTTCAGAATACCTAATGCTCTATTAAGTAGGTACTCAATCAAAGGTCACTATTATTTCATTATTGTTTCTCTCATGTTGATTGTTAGGATATTTTTTAACAACGTTCTCCAGAATGCCTTTGTATCTCCCATTGTGATGATAAGCTCTCCCAGAGCAGAGCACTGCTAAATTTTCTGAGTTGTTCACACAGGTTATCAGGCAGCTGGAGCATGGACTGAGCTCTGCAATGGGAGCCAGGAGCCTGGAGGCGGGAAGGGGGGCGCCCTAACACGCCCATTATACCACATTTCTCTGGCTGCTTTCCATGGGGTTGTCTCACTGACCCTTCTGCGACCTCTGCTCTTCCTTCCTCTGTTCAATAACCACCCTTCCATCTTGGCATCACTTATTAAAACTCCACTCCCCCTTCCGGGTCAGATTAGCACCCCACCCCGATTCAGAGACATTAGGGAGCCACTGACACAAGTCACATGAATCCCTCCCCTGGCTGCCTCAGCCTGTGTTGGCCTCTCTTTCCCCTGACTTACAGTCTCTTCATGTTAGCATCACAAAGTTCAGTAATTAATTGCTTTTTAAAAGCCTCAAAATAATAAGAAAATACAGCCTTCTTTGTTTTGAAAAGCTCCCTTCTTTATTGTATATAGAGATATATACATGTAGAATATATAGAGAATATATATACATGTAGATATAGACATGTAGAATATATACATACAATATAGTATATATAACACTTTAGGGCAGAAGTTGGCCCAGTGGCTAAATCTTGCCCACTTTTTTTTTTAAGGCAGAGTCTCACTCTGTCACCTTGGGTAGAGTGCCATGGCACCATTGTAGATCACAAAAGCCTCATACTCTTGGGCTCAAGAGATCATCCTCCTCAGCATCCAGAGTAGCTAGAACTACAGGCACCTGCCACAATCCCCACCTAATTTTTCTATTTTTAGTAGAGACAGGGTCTTGTTCTTGCTAAGGCTTGTCTTGAACTCCTGCGCTCAAGTAATCCATCCACCTTGGCCTCCCAGAGTGCTAGCATCACAGGTATGAGCTACCATGCCCGGCCCACTTTTTCTTTTTGTATGGCCTGAAGCTAAGAATACCTTTTGTATTTTAAATGATTTAAAAAGATCCAAAGAAGAATAATGTTTCATGAAGTATGAAAATTATACAAAATTTAATTTTAGCATCTACAAATAAAGTTTTATTGAAACACAGCCATGCTCATTTGTGAGACAGGTCTGCCATCCACTGGTTACCAACTTGTCTGAGTCTAGTAAGACAGAACACACGTGTATACAAGTTACATCAAGCCAATTTATTACAGTGGCAAGGGATAAAAGAGGCTAGGATTTGTTGTAAGCTGATTCCCCAGGGCTCAGGAAGCTGGCAGGTAAATAGGATCTCATCTGCATGTGCCCAACTTGGACTGCTGCTTCGGAACCACAAAAGCAGACCACTGTGGGTTTTATACTCACTCACTGGACGAAAGTGACTCACTGGGCTGGAGTGTCAAACAGCGTGCTGTTTCTAGGTGGCGACTGGGACAGAGCCAAGCTGTTTCAGTCTGTTTATCTCAGCATGTTGCATTTCTAGCATATTTTGCAGTTGTTTTGAGTACTATAAACAAGAAGGGGTGGGGGGACAGTGTTGGCCCAAGGCCACATGACTGTTTTGCTCTGCTTGTCATGTATGGCTGATCTCACACTACAACACCAGAGTTGACTAGTTACAACAGACACTGTGTGATCCCCAAAGCTTATGTTACTTACTATGTGGCCCTTTCACTTGGTTCATCTGATAGGCTTATGGTACCATCTCCATTTTCATTGAAGGGAAGTATGCTACTTGTCCAAGACTGAATAGCTTTGAGGTGGCAGGGCTGGGAGTCTCTCCTGACATCTGCACCACTTTTCAAGCCAGCCAGTATTTCAGACAACTCTTTTATTTTGTAACTCATTTTTTATCACAAGCCTCACTTAGCATCTTTGATGAGCTCCCTCAAGAAATATTGGCATGTGGGGATGTGAGTTTGCACTGTGGCTCCCCAGTGTCCCTGAAATGGGGCATAATTGTTAGAAAAATTGAAGTAAACCACTCTGCTGTTAGCTGACTGAGCCCACAAGGGCTGTATCTGGCCAAGCATAACTCCTTCCTCAGCTGACTCGGAAAAGGTTTAATCAGGAGGAGGCAACATGTTGCTAGTGACCACCGGTTTACAGTGAGTAGCAGCTAGTCTTCAAGAGGGACAGATAGAGAGGCTGGTCCTCATCCAAGCCTTGCTCAGGCAGTTGCCTGCCTGCATGTCCCTTTCCCTAACCTCCAGCTACCTCCCTCTTTTCCAAGCTCTGTGGGTACTTACTGGCTGTCCTTACTTTCTTCCTCAATGGTCCTTGGTCTTCAGCCACACGCTTTCCCCGGTGCTTCTTTTCCTAGAGGCTCAGCGACTTAGGGCAAGTTATTGGGCTGAGCTCTTGTTTCCTCACCTGTTGAATGAGGATAATGCTTCTAGCTTTCAGCATAGCTGAGATGATCTTTCATGATCATGTATGTGAAGTGTTACTTAGCTCAGTCCCTGGCACATCAGTAGCTCTCAATAAAATATCACATACTACTGTAGCCTCACTCTGAACCAAGGCAAAGTCGGCACTAAGCCTCATCTTAAGAGGTTGTTTCTTGGCTCAGCACCTGTATGTAGCTCAGAGGCTAGGGCGCCAGCCACAGACACAAGAGCTGGTGGGTGCGAACACAGCCTGGGCCTACCAAAAACAACAATGACAACTACAACAAAAAAATAAAAATAGCCCAGCGTTGTGGCAGGTGCCTATAGTCCCAGTTACTTGGTAGGCTGAGACAAGAGAATCGCTTAAGCCCAAGAGTTTGAGGTTGCTGTGAGCTGTGATGGCAGGGCACTCTACTGAGGGCAACATAATGAGACTTTGTCTCTAAAAAATAAATAAAAACACATACACCAAAGGCTGTTTCTTATCCCAGGAGCTTTACAGCCTGGGCACAACCCTGCCCCTATCCTTGCCCTTCCTCATGGCTCACCTGTCATGAAAGCCAGGGACATCGTCTGACATGACTTATTCACAGAGAGGGTGGTAGTGGTTCCAAAGCAGAGCTGAGGGCCCCTGGTGGAAATGCCAGGCGCCATGGGATAACCTTCATGGCCACTGGGATACTAACCAGGCTTTGCTGCCTCCCACATATCAGGGTTCCCAGGATTTCATTGTAAAACACATTCCTAAAGCTTCATACAGTGCCCATGATCAGAGTTAAATCTACCCACTACTACTTGAGTAGTGACTCCCATCTGGGTGGATAGAAGGGTTCTCCAGAGAAACAGAACAAATAGGATGTGCATGTGTGTGTGTGTACGAAGACATGTATTTGGGTGTGTATATGTACGTATTATGCAGTATAAAGTGGTTGGTTCCCTTGATTATACATACTGGTGAGTCCACAGTCTGTAGTGTGGGATGGCACACTACAGAGCCAAGAGAGCCGAAGGCACAGTTCCAGTCTGAAGGTGGCAGGCAGAGGCTGGAAGAGCTGTGGTTATCATTTCAGTTGAGTGTCTGGCAGTCTGGAGACCCAGGGGAGTGTGTGGCACGGAAGAAATCTGAAGGTGGTCTGCTGGAGGGTTTCCTCCTGCCTGAGAGGCTGGCCGTTTTGTATTATTTAAGTCTTCAACTGAGTGGATGAGGCCCACCACCAGTAAGGACAATAATCTGATTTACCCACAGTTCACTGATTTAAATGTTAACCTCATCCAAAATCCCATATAAGATTAACCCCCATTATGCATGAACATGCATAAATACTGTTCCCATTGTCTCTTCCTAATGCTTCTCATTTCGTTCACTTTTCTAAGCAAATGTATTTTAGGAGGTGAAGCAGCTGGAGAGCCACGTGTTTCTTTCCCTGTCCGAGGTGTTCAAATAACAATAACAGGACTATTCCTACCTGGAGGGTTAACCATGTCAATTGCATAAAGCAGTTTCCAGTCTGCTATGTCACTGTTTTCTCACATTGGACCAGCAATCAACTGATCTCATGAACTCCTTTCTCAGACCGGCAGACTGAGACCTGGACGGCAGAGGAGGCTTGCCCAAGTGCATTCCATTCATCAGATTTGTTGGACAGCCAGGGCCAGCTGAGAAGGTTTCCTGGCACCCAGCTCAGGGCTTTCCCACTTTTTATCAGAGGTTTGTACAATTGCCAGAATTCAAGCAGCTGCTTTAAGTAGGTTGGGAATCCTTTTAATCAAGGGTCTTTAGGGGAAAACTGACATGTAGGGCTGTTCTGATTATTTCTGCCTCCTCATGTCTCTGACTAGGCTATTTCACATCCCTGCGCACATAAAAATTAAACGACATAAAACTGTAAGTAGGCTCAGTGCCTCTAGCATAATGTTTATGGTGACAGCCACATACACTGAGGCTAGTGGATTCAAAACCAGCTCAGGCCAGCTAAACAACAATGATAACTGCAACCAAAAAATAGCCAAGCATTGTTGCAGGTGCTTGTAGTCCCAGCTACTTGGGAGGCTGAGGCAAGAAAATCACTTAAGGCCAAGAGTTGGAGGCTGCTATGAGCTGTGAGGCCACAGCACTGTACCGAGGGTGAGAAAGTGAGACTCTGTTTGTAAAAACAAATAAATAAGTAAAAATAAAAATAAATGAATAAAACTAAAAGTGATACGAATAACTCCTATCCATAGAAATGCAAACTGGGTCTGATGGAATGTAATTGGTTACTGCCTTGCACATCTCGACCACTTTTGCACCCTTTCGTAAAATCATTTCAACATTCTATATTTGATTAAAAATGTGCAACACTCCAAGCTCGCTTTTGAATTCATTGTAACATCTACCAGTGTCCTCATTGAATACTAAACCTTGGTTCGCATTTATTTTATACTGTATGAGAGTCGTGATCCTATCTTCTTTTAAATGTACGTGTTACTAGGCCATAGTGTGCACGAGACATACATCTCATTTTCTCCCCTTGTATATTCCCACATCTCACTCCCAATATAAAAATAAGTTGTACTATGAACATCATTTTACAAAATGCTTTAGTGTTTGCAAAGCGCCTTCACTTTCATCATCTCATTTGGTTCCTACACCAGCTTGGGAGAGCACATATCATTCCTGCTTCACAAATGGGAAATATGAAGGACCAAGGGGGGTGGGGGGATAATATGTTTTACAAGACCAAGGGTTTACAGCTATATAAGAGGCAGCGTCACAACCCCAGGATAAGTTGCATGCTTCTAAATCCTATGATCGCCCCATTCATTAACTTAGGTCTTATTTTTTGGTGAAAAGTGCTATGGGTTCAGCTGCAAAGCCTAGAGTAGGGGAGTTAATATTTCCGAACAAAGGGCCCAGAAATTGGACATAATGGAAGTTCTGAGAAGTTGCAGTTTTCTCAGCAAGGATGTTTGTTATTCACCTCCTTTTTCATTTGTCTCCTTCAGAATAAAAGCTGCATTTACATGCTAATGGGTTTAATTACTGCATGGAGATTTGAACAGATAAAAAAGTAACAGGCACTGAGGACGCAGTGATGGTCTATTGAGCAGCATTTGAATTAATTTGGAGTTTTCATCCCTGTGATTAGTGTGGTTATTAGTGTTAATACTTGAAGTTCATGTTAACAGGGTGTTATTGTGAATTTCAAGCACTAAAACAGGCCTGATTTCCTAGTATCTGTTTGTTTATTTATTAATCAGTCCATTCGTAAGTGGTACAGCGCTGACATACAGAACACCCCCTGCATTCAACTTCTCAGCTTGACTTAATAAAGGATAATATTGGATCTCATTTAGCTAGTGTTTAGTGCTAATAGGTTGTCCTCATCTATTTTGGTGCCTTCCCCACTGTGGACATTCTCTTCTTTGTCCTCAGACCACCACTGAGCGGCAGACAAAGTCTCAGAGCTTAGGGAAACAGCCTGAACTGGGGCTTACGAGACCAAATCTTTCTGACTCTGGGGAGGACATGCCTCTTTATATGGGCCTCAGTCTTCCCTCTACAAAATTAGAGAGACTGAGGGTCATTCCTAGATAACACCCATATTTCCTTTCAGCTCTAAGACTCAGGGAGCAAATCAAAATAAAGAGATGATTGGAGAGTCATCTAAAGTTGTGACCAAGAGATTATTTACCCTAGTACATTAATTCTACAACAGAGAACAATGACATGCTAACAGGTTAGTGAAGAGGAAGGTCAGAGCAGGTTTGCGTCAGAGCCTGAACCTCATCCCGACTTCCTAATTCCTAAACCTAGTGCTATCTGCTTCTTTATTTTTAGCTATGTTTTAAAATGGAATAAATAATATATCAGACCATCAGACTCCTACAAAACTTCCACCTGGTTAGTATAAATGTTAATTTTGGTCATATTTATTCCCCCCTCCCCATATAACATTCCAGTAGAATTACAAACTCTCAAGTCTCCATTCTAACAAGTAACTGCTATTCTGAGGTTTGTATGTATTATTACTATGTGGTTCTTTGGTTAATACTCTCATTACATATGAAATATTTATTTTTCATTTGATTCATTGAACTTTATTTTTTCCTCCAATAATTTGTATTTGTACCTTCTATCTCTTTTCTTTTAGGTATTACCCTTACATTTTTAATACGCCTACTTGACATTAAAAAAACCTCCATTTAATCAGAATCTCTTCCTTGGCTCCCATAAGAAAAACCATCCATAATTCAATAACCGCATTCTTCTTCCTATATTTGGGATTGTCAGCAATTTAGTTTTACCTCTTTTAAACATCCAAATTAGTCATTATTATTTCTTAGTAGTTTGTCCTTATTTGAATGTAGATAACATGTTATTTATATATTTTCTTATCATTTTTCTTATATATCGTTGCTCTAACATATTGGAGATTTTTTTTATTGTCTTATTCAGAGTTTATTACTAAGAAGTCTATTGTTTATCCAATTTATGTTTTCCTGTAGATAATCTCTCTTTTCACTCTGGCAACTTTTCCTAGTGAGATCTTCTCCTCTTTTGGCTTTTTTGCACTTTCATTTCAAAGTATCTAAGTGCGAATTTATTTTTCTTTTTGCTGCTCTGGCTGCATTGTAAATCTCCAATCTGAGAGTTTGTGTCTTCGACTATGGAAAATTCTCACCCATTACTTCAATGAATATTGACTCTTCTCATTTTCTCTTCTTGCCCTTTGAACTCCAATTAAAAGAATGCTGTTTGCATTCTAATATCCAAAAAATATGACTCCTAAACACTAATTTTCCCTGTAGCTATATCTAGTCTGCTATCTAAACTGTTTGACAAGTTTTTAATTTCAGTCATTTTGCTTTTTCGTTTCTAGAAATGCCTTTTGACTCTTTCAAAGCTTCCTATTCATTTTTCATGGAGTGTAATTTTTCTCATAGTTTGATTATTTTACATCTTTAATCATTTTAAGTTCTTGATTTGCAAACTCTCCTATTTGTTGTGTCTATTTGCTCTCATTTTTTTCTTGTGTATTCTATGATTTTTGAGTGCGAGTACATTTTCAATGACAATATGGGAGAGCACATCTGTAGTGAGAATAAGATGGAGTGAGCCAGGCTGGGGCTAAGACGACACAGCTGGACTGGCCTGTTTATGTCCTACGTGACCTTCCTCTCATGTCTCCCATTCTTGTTGTTTTGTAAACTGAGCTATAATCTAAAAGTGTATATATTGAGTAGTTTAGGGCAATTGATTTAGGAGATTAACTTTTGAATTAGAAATATTACTATGGGTTATGCCAATTATTGCTTATTATTGGTCATAAGTTACAGCCATTACTGTTTTTTAAGATAAGTGTTAATTACTGTTGCTTAAGATAAGGGTTAGCATGATTCTTGCTTTTAACTTTCATGTATAAAACTATGGTTTTGGAAATAGAAGAACAGAACAGTCTTGGAGAAGCTATTGTCACTGTTCTCCATAATTGCTGGCCTTCTGACAAAGTTTGGTGGACCTATACCCGTCTCTGTATATTGGCTGACAGTGCCAGGCACCCAAACCCTCTTTGTCTGGTATCATGGGGATGGATAGAAATTAGATGTGGTCTGGGTTGTGGACATATCCCACCAGAGAAGCTTTGCAGAGCTTGATCACAGAAACATTTTATATAAAATTTTGGGGTATAGGAATTCTCACAGTATATTGGTGGTATATTTTTTTTACTCCAGACCCCCGCTAGCATGGATATGTAGAAGGCTTTTTCTTCAGTACAGAATCTTGGAGGATTAAAATAAACATACAAAATGTAGTTTTGAGATTCATCACCAAAGCTTAGGAAAACAGAAGATTTTGTTAATTTTGGAAGGCGAAGGGTCTAGTTTAAAATGGAAGATGCTAATGTGATTGCTATGTGTTCATTCAACAAACATGTGTCTACAGAGTGGTTGCCCTGTGTGATGCTAAGTGCTTCAAGGGAAGCGGAGGTCAGAGGTCAACAGCAGCACTACCTACCCACGCACAACTTTCAAATGAACTGTTGTGACCGTCTGCAAGGTTACAAGTGGATTACAAGCATCCTCTAAGGTAGACAGTGCAGAAACTATTTTCAGCGTGAATAAACTGATCCTCAGGTTAAGCAGAGTCAAAGCTGCCTCTAGGCCACGTCTCCTGATTCGATGCAATTGGCCTCATATCAGAAATAACAAGATGAGGTCTCTATTCTCAAAGGGCTTACAAACTAGTAAGGAAAACAAGACAGACCAAAAAGAAAAAAAAAAAAAAAAAAAGGTGACAGGAGGGAATACTACAAGGTAAAAAGTGACCATCACAAGGTAGAAAAGGAGAAAAGTGGGGCAGACACTGATGATTTTAGTCTTCCCTTTCTGTGGTCTTCACCACAGGAAAAGTGTGATAGGGATAGGGCGGGGGCGCCCAATAATGCAAAATGTAGAAAGGCACCATGGAGGGGTCTTAAAACATACATATTTTAAAATTCTTTACCTTGAAAAATAAAAACCAATAATAGCTCAACAACAGCGTCAGTCTATGTCAGATGTTCCACTGACGAGCCGTGTCTGGTTTAGGAAGATGAGCCCTACCCCATGTCACCAGAAGACGTGCCTCTTCTTCCACACATTAAGAATCTGGGAATCCTTTGCTGCTTTAACGCTCTAGATGTGAATATGGAAGTCCTTTGCTACTTTAACGCTCTAGATTTGAATATGGAAGCCATTTATCCACCCTATTGTCTTCTCTTGCACACTCTCCCGTTTTTTTTGTTATTTTAAATGACTATATTTTCCCTCTCCCCTCTCCTCCTGCTTCTTTCTGTGCCTTCCTTCCTCCGGGATGCCCCCCACCCCCTTCCTGGTTATTCTCCTTCTCACGTTCAATGTCCGCCTCTTTCCTTCCTCATTTCCTAAGTACATGTAAATTGGCCATGTTGCTGATGCGGAAGCAATTTTTAAAATTGGTGAAAATGTGCCAACGTCAAACATGACGTATTTTTCCATTTTTGGAGTCCTCATGATTTTAATCACCCACAATCAGCCAGTTAAGAAATGACAGCATGAGGACCAAGTTCCCTTAGCATCAATTTTTGGTGTTCTTTTGTCCTATGGTGGGGTGTGTGTATTGCATTCACCAGAGTTGTTAGTGGGTTCAGGCATTATTCAACTCAGCAAGTACCATGGAGCCCTTGCTCTGTGCCAGGCACCAGGCTGAGTAGTTGGGGGATGGGAAAGAAAAATAATTAAAAAGGAACAGCGCCCTGAAGTCTACACTCAGAATGGGACTAGGGGACATGGAGGATGAGAACATGTGGACATGGTTAGGAGTGAAAAAGGAAGTTTTGGTTGCATAATGATGCCATTTTGGCCCATGACCTGGGAATGCTTTCGTATTCAGCACAGTTTTCTTGGATGTTGCTGAACGCACGGTAAATTGAACCAACATGGGAACAAAGCTGTCACTTTACCAGAGGGAAGGCCTGACAATATCTGATAACAGGCAATGTGGTAAAAGCTAATTTGGAGAATGTGACTTAGGCCTATGAACTGCCTTGCTAAGCACCAAATCTCTATCTCAGGACTGGTCTATTCAGAAATATCATGGAGAGAGACAGAATGAGAACCAAGCCCCAACAGGAACCTTGAACCTACCTAATCAGTTACAAGTGAAAGCTGAAGACCAACAAAGCTGGCCAATGTGGCCTGGAGCCAGGCTTCAAGGAGGGTTTAGGCCAGTGTTTTTCAACCTTTTTTTTTTTTTTTTTTTTGGAGAGACAGAGTCTCACTTTATGGCTCTCTGTAGAGTGCCGTGGCATCACACAGCTCACAGCAACCTCCAACTCCTGGGCTTAAGCGATTCTCTTGCCTCAACCTCCCAACTTTTTTTTTTTAATCTCACAGCACACTTGAACCTATAGTTAAATTTCTACAGCACACTCAAATTATGTTGATCAACAACAACAAAAAAGAGTAAAAAATAGAATATACTTACAGTGCTTTGAATTTCTTTCAAAAATAATTTAGTTAGTGACCTTTTAAAAATTTTTGCAGCATATCTAAGATCCTCTCATAACACGCTGGTTGAAAATAACTGCTGTAGGCAAAAAAGCAAGAAAGAACACAGCACAAGGCTGACGCTCAGAAAAGGTAGAACAAGGCAGGCCACAAGGCAGGCCAAAACAGGCTTACTGAATGTCCTGTCTGTGGACAATTAATACAATCTCCTGATTTTAGAGGTGAGGGTAGCTGCCTCCCCTCATTAAGGCAGGAGGAATTATTGATCTGATGCAGCTTGGATGAGTTTATGAGAGAAATAAGAACCTTCTCTCCTCCAACATGGGCCTGGATGTAAGACATTGTAATGAAGTGGAAAGATTCAGGATGGAGGGGTAGGGATGACCCTCCTTCAGGTTATAAAAGAAGCTTTAGGAAAATGGTCAAAGGGATTGTATTTGGAGAAAATGGTGAATTATATTCTGATTTCTGAGTAAATGCTCAGACGAGCAAAGTGACTTACCCAAGGCTACACTGGAGAACCGAGGCATAAATAGATGCTCTGGCTCCAAGTCCAGGGCTCTTTCCATTTCACCACAGTTGCCAAGGTAACAGGTACCAATGTAGGCAATTGGCAGCAGCTGGGGTCACAGAAGGTGGGCAAAAGTCTGAGCATAAAAGGTGGGATCTCTATCTTCAGAGGGAGGGAGGGCAGAGGAAAATAATAAAAGCAGAGCAAGAGACTAATGGGGGGGGGGGGGTAGGAGGCAAGGTTGGCTTTCCATGAAGGCCCAGAGACACAGAGATCAGATAATGTGGCCAAGGTGGGACTTTAATGCACGCCAAGGCAAGGGGCCAGCCACTGGGCCAGTGCCACTATGTCAGAGGATTCCTGCAGCCAGCCTACTTGGAGCTGGGTTCTCGTGCATCTGCTGGTGCTTCCTGGGTTGCTACATCCATTCATGAAAAATCCATTGCTAGGAATTGAAAATAGAACTCTGGCTTTCCTTGTCTAGGAAAGAGATAGGCTTTTTCAAAAAATTCAAATGACTTGGAAGCCTCTGATTCCCTGTACCGTCGGCAGGTGCATCATAAATGTCTGTTTTGCCCAAACCATACCGAAGAGTAGATATAAGCATGTTTTCTACAATGGTATGAATATAAGGGGTTATTATAAATGGAACACCTATAAAATCAAGATGCGAAACCCTCCTGGAACATGGATGCATTCACCAACCAGAAAGCTCACCTATGCGTCAGAGTCTAGATGCACGCTGAGGTCTTACCGACAGAGATTTGAAAATGACCACGTAGGGAGTGTTGTGGTTTTGCGGTTAGATCATGGTTTGAAGGCTGGTTTTGCCACTCACTAGCTCCATGGTTCTAGGTAAGTTATACAACTTCTCTGACTCTTTTTTTCATCTTAAAGGAATTATCTACAATACCTACTTTTAAGTGTTTACCTAAACACTTTAAACTGAAATGAAATTATCTATATACATAATACATGGGGCACAATGAAATCATCTATGTACATAGCATTTGGACATAGTAATCATTTAAAGGTGGCATTACCAGCTTGGTGCCCATAGCTCAGTGTTTAGGGCACCAACCACATACCCCGAGGCAGGCAGGTTTTAACCCAGCCCAGCCTGCTAACCCACAATGACAAGTGCAACAAAAATATAGCCAGGCATTGTGGCGGGTGTCTATAGTACCAGCTACTTGGGAGGCTGAGACAAGAGAATCGCTTAAGCCCAAGAGTTAGAGGTTGCTGTGAGCTGTGATGCTGCAGCACTCTACAGAGGGCGACATGATAAGACTCTGTCTCAAAAATAAAAAAATAAAAAATAAAGGTGGCATTAGCCTCATTGGTGCCATTTATTAGCCTTCAGGGTATAAAATTTACTATTTATCTGCTACAGAACAGTAATCAGTGATTCCTAAGCTCTAACATGCGTAATAAGAATTGTGGAACATGTTTAAAATGTGGATTCTCAGGCCTATCCTACTTCAAGAAATGTTGAAGTGTGACTCTGAAATGTGCATTAAAGTAAGCATTCCCAGGTGATTCTAATGAAATCATTCAATGGTCAAGCTTTGAAAATATTGCTTTACTTAAATAGAAAATATGATTGCTGGTTTATGCTCTCAATACTGCCCAGATTAGGCCTATACCCTAAATAAAAATTTCCAAGTCACATTTCTCATTCCCCCCCCCCCCCCAACAGTAGAGGTAGCAAATGTTTAAAATAAGCTGCTACTGTTATTAGCATTGCCTTTGGGTATTTCCTAGAACAGTTCTCAGCTTTGGCAGCTTGGAAAGATTTCAGCTATCCTAATGCCCAGGTCACACCCCAGACCAATTAAGTCAGGAGCACTAGGTAGACCCAGGCATCTGGGTTTTTGAAAGCTTGCCAAGTGATTTCGTTGTGCAGCTCAGTTGAGAACCACTGCTCCAGAGCCACTTTCTCCCAATCCCTTCACATCTGCTCCTTTACCTAGGTTCTAGCCCAGGACTTCTTTCTTGGAATCTCTCCTCTTTCTAAATTTTTGGCTGAGTTCACTCAACAGATTTCCTGGTTTTATTGTCATTTTTCCTGATACACTGATGCTTTTTACCTGGCTGCATTTGGCACTGAGCTTCTGCTCACCACTTTGTTCAATCTTGCAGAATGAAACTGCAGCCCTGGGTTAGCTCCACTTTTTTTGTGGGAGGGGAGGATAAGATCGTAACAGTCCAATATCTTTCAAACTTTTTTTTTTTTTCCGTTTCCTCCTACTAGGGTGTTTTTCTCACTCCTGCCTGCTTAGCCTGCCAGAACTCCACTCCCCAGTGCAGCCTCCTCCGACTATCCCAGGCTATGGTAGATAGACCCTTTGTTCTTGATTTCTCTAATAGCACTAAGATCACCTGCCATGAGATTTAATATGTGCCATACAGGTGCAGGGGTGTCTACAACAGCCACAAGCACTTCTTGTGGAAAGGAAACTGTACTTATTTAGAAAAAATATGAGTGTTTGCGGTAAAAGTTTAGACCGAGAGCAATGGAAAACAGGTCAGAAATGCTTTGGTCAAAATCAAATTGTTTATCACTCTAGAGAGAGGAAAGGAAAGCATCTGTTCTATAATATGACCTACACCATGCCTTGCCCAAAATCCTGAATAAAATCTATAAAATCTTGAAAAAAGTAGATATCTTGGGGGCACTGCTACACAGTCTGAGTTTAGGGTATTGCTGGGAAAATCAGGCCAAGTGAGTGCTGGCGTAGCAGAGGGCTCTAACATAAATCTCAAGGAGGGCTTTAGAATACAGACTGTGGATTGAAGCTATGTGTAGCCACACCTCTAAGGAGCAAAGTGGCCTCATTTGGTAGCTGCATTCTATTTAAGCCTTTTCTATGCCCACTGAACTCTTGATTTTTCTAATGGCACGGTCTGTCTCCCTGCATCCAAGTGTTCCTAGTGCCCAGCACAATTCATGGCACATGGGATATTCTTAGTAAATGTTTGCCGAGTGAACAAGACAGATAACATATAAAATAAGCTTCTTATCCTAAGGCCAAAGGAAGCATCAAGGAGTCTTCATTATCTGAGGCTATTTCGTGGTTCAGACTAAATTGTCTTTCATTCCCCCACTTAGATGCTATTGAACTTGTTTCTCCAAACTCTTGTTATTCAAAATGTGATTAACTTGAGCTTAAAATGACATTTCAAAATCCCCCTATTCCCACACGCATAGCTCAACAGAAACGCCTCCCACTGTTTACAATTTCGCTTCATTGAAATATGATGATGCCAGGCATACAGCAGTGTGTATTCAGCAGAATTCAATTTTCCTGATCACTGGCTCCATCGATCAGTCTGTTTGCAAAGGGCTGATGCAAGCATCCATCCACTTCTTACAGACGGTCCACCAGCCACGCTCCTGTTATTTCTGCATGTGACTACAATCATGGGATTCTAGAGGATCATTTTATTACTGTTGTTTTAAGCTTTATTGAGTTCCTATAATGAGCAAAGAGTTTTCACTATGTGCTCATGTTTAATCCTTACAATTGACATTTTGTGGGTGAAGAATCAGAGACTTAGAGACTTGGGTGAATCGTCCACAGTGACAGAGCAGGTAATGTGCCGAGCAAGGATTCAAATGCACTTCTTATGACCCATTGTTTAGATTCTTCTCCTAAGAATTGTCTTAGGGCTGAGGCAGGGCAGGTAGAAAGACGTGACGGAGAAAGGAAAGAAAACTTCCAGCAGCTTATTGTTCAATGGACTCGCCAGCTGCAATGCCTGCTATGGGTAAGTGGACACTTGTGATTGCAGACAGAGGCCATGCTTGGCCACAAGCTTGTCCCTCCCTGCATGTCGTGAGCTCCTTGAAGTGGTGCACACAAAATACACACACCCAGGCTGAGGAGCTGGTAACAGCACAATAAGCAAATACAGCATCAGAGACAAGTGCCCTAAGGGAAGGAATCCTTGAGGCTCTTGCAGGGAAGCAGCGTCCTCACTGGCCTTTTCAGAGGCAGTGTACTGGGCATCCAACTCAGACAAAGGGCAGAAATTCTGGGAGAGGCTCATCCAGAATCTGCCAACCCAGATCTCGCCCCCTGGATAAAGCCCACACAGCGTGTTCCCTTTGCTAATCCTGGCAGAGCCAGCAAAGTGCCTCTGCGGGACCCTCCAGCTTCATTGCAGTCCAGGGACCGTGACTGCTGCATCTTTCAAGCTTCATGAAACATTCCTCGTTGTTCACAATTATGCCGGCAGACACCGGCTACCTTGTGACTCTCCTCAATACTGAAATACATGGGAAAATGGGAAAGGGAGTCATATTTTTGTTCCATAGGAAAAGTTGGAGAAGAATTGGGAAAATGCTTGTCTTCTTACAGGCAATTATTCTAACTGATATTTAGACTGAAACTGATCAATAATTATCCTCAATTTCTCTGAAAACTGAATTCTTCATCATGATTATTCATTCTCTCCTACAAGAGTTTTCCAAAGCTATCAATTTCTTTGTTGGCAAGTGTGAACATTTTCAGAAATCTCTGGATTTATGAAATCTCCACAGGGGCTGGTTAATAAAGGTCAGGATTTCCCATGGCCCTCCTAGCAAACCTGAAATAGGTGGTGGGGCTGATATTGTTATTTCCATTTTGCAGATGAAGAAACTGTGGTTCAAAGAGTGTAAGCAACTTATCAAAATTCAAACAGCTAAGCAATCATCGTACGGGGACAAGCCCTGGGTGTTGTGCTCTCCGGTCCAGCATCATGCTGTACATGAAGGCTGGTTCGTGGCTGCATCTCTGTGGGCACAGCCACACATTTATCACACAACCTGGAATCCTTAACCTTGACTCATACTCATTTCTCTCCGAAGAAGAAAACAGGATGGTGGCAAACTGCTACGATGAATGCATTCTGACTCCACTCGGAAGAGAAAACCTCCAAGAAGCTATTCTTGTGGCCAGTGAAAGGTCACCGGAGTTTCAGTATCTGAAAAAACAATAGGAATTTCAACAATCAGGTTGTTAAGTGGAGAGTCTTAGATAAGCTTTCGAATTCTGTTAAGCGTTAACGCCTGTCCCAGCTCAGCTGATAAGGCCCAGCTCCCTAGATAGGAGCAAGCTCTCTGTTTACTTGTTTGGCTGTTTTGTTACTCCTTTATTACTGTTTCGTTTGGCTCTCATTCAAGCTAAGTGTTTGACTCCTTTCAAACAGCAAGTATCAGAGTTTTAAAAGTGTGTATTTGTACTATTTCTGAGTTTTAGTCATTAGAGGCTAAAATTTAAAACAAATATTAAAAATGTTGTGTGGAAAGCAGTTAATTGCTCTGAGGGACATTTTGTGTTCCAGTTGAAAGAAAAGAAGGAAGGAAGGAAGGAAGGAACTGAAGGAGAGAAGAGAGGGAATAGAGGGGGGAGAAGAAGGAAAGGAAGGGAAAGGAGGGCAGGGAGGAAGGGAGGGAGGAAAAGAGAAAGGAAGGGAGGGAGGGAGGGAAGGAAGGGAGGAAGGAAGGGAGGAAGGAAGGGAGGAAGGAAGGAGGGAGGAAGGAAGGAGGCAGGGAGGAAGGGAGGAAGGAAGGAGGACGGG
>CAUYPK010011729.1:0-23965 GCA_963574355.1 Loris lydekkerianus | reverse complement strand
TACAAAGCAGTGGGGCACGCTAAGGCCACGAGCGCAGCATGCGGCCTCCGGGCCAATTAGGGTTACTTCCTTAAACTTGTTTATCATTAAAGCCGCAGTGGATGTACTTCCTCTCAGCGCGATGTTGTTACTCAGGGGTGTGCCGGGCCCGGGCACGGCCCCTGACAACGGGAGAATTCTCTGGATTACCAGCCAAGTCTCTCACTTTCTTCCCTTACTCTCTGTATTGGGTTTGCTAGAGTTGGGGGGAGGTTGAGGTGGGCACTCCCTTGTGGATACCAGAGTCAGATCATACCTAAAACCAGCCCAGTCTCGCCCAAGGCCTGTGATGCTGTTGTCTGGCTTTTTCTGATGTTTATTTAAAGCCCAAGGGCTGTTTAGACAATGAGGTCTCAATCCTGCCAGAACTGGGTCTTTCCCTTCAGGGTACCATGTTTTCTTCTGGCCTAAGGTGAGTCCAGACATACCACCCAGGAGCTAAGGCTTGCACCCAGCAGCTTCAGAAGTCTGCTTGATACTTTATTTTACTAAGGCTGAGCTGATACTCAAGTTGCAAAACAAAATCCCCCAGAGCTCTTCCCTTGCCTTTCTCCAAGTGAAAAAGACTCTCTGAACCACACTGCCTATAGTTGGGAGAGGGGGTGACACAGGCACTGGTTTGGTGGCAATTGCTGGTGTGGGCTGGGACATGTGCACCTCAAATCCACTGGTTTCAAGCCAGCACAGGCATAGGAATTGTCCAAGGACTGCAGCATTTGTGGCCTGACTGCTTTATAAATCTAGTTCAGGCTGGTGGTGGGGCTTGCCAGAACTCAGTTTTCAGGGTAGAGGATTTCCTTCTGCTGGGCTCTATACCACAAGCAGAATTCTGCCTGTACTGTGTTCCCCTGTGCCAGGGAAGCCATGAGTTCTGATTCAAAGTCCCACAATGACTTTTCTTCCCCCATAAACCCATTCTCTTTCCAATTGTCAAGCTGGTGGGGCCCTGTTGGGGGTATGAAGGAAGGGTGGTGTAGGAAATGCAAGACCATCTTTGCTGCCTTCCTCAGTGCCTCTTTCCTTGAATAATGTTAAAATCAGGTAGTATGAACACCTTATTTTTGGTTTTTGTGAAGGTGCTTGCTTGCATGGATAATTGTTGAATTTGGTGTTCATGAGGAAGGATGATTTATCTATGAAGGTTTCTATTTGGTCATCTTGCTGTGATTCCTCTCTGGGGTCTCTGGTTTAATAAGCAAATGGCCTTTTCTGTATCCACAGATAAGAGGAGATACAGTATATTGCTGAGTTTTACTAACTAATTACAACATTAAATAATGTTAAACAGTAGGCCTATTAATTAAAGAGGAAAAAATGAAATAAGGGAGAAGAATACTAATAATTTACTTTAAATGCATTCAAAACTGGAAAATATACATTAACAATAATGCCCCTGCAAAGACATGCAAGCTCAGAGGGTTGGACAAGTTGTTATGCCATAACAGCATAACCTCCATACCAAAACTTGACAAGGGTGTGTATGAGAATGGAAAATAGCAGGCCAATCTGTCTCATGAATACTGATGTAAAAATCCTAAACAAAATATTAATAAACAGAATGCAAAAAACTGTGTAAAGATAATGCATTAAAAACAAGGTGGATTTATCTCAGAAATGCAAAGTTCATTTAATATTAGAAATTATTTAATAGTAATTTTAGTCACTTCACTGGCCAATGAAGAACAAAAATGATATGATTATCCCAGTAGATACAGAAACATTTACTAACACTCATTCATGATTTTTATAATTCTTAGCAGATTAGACATGAAGAGGAAGCTATTAATGGGGTTTTTACCAAAGAAACACTTCATGAAGCATCATACTTGATGGTAAAAAATTTAGAACTTTGTCTTTGAGATTTGGAACATGGCAAAGATTCCTGCTATTATCACTTTTATTCAACATAGTATTAGAGATTCTAGCCAGAGCAGTTAGGCAAAAAAAAAAAAAAAAAAAAAAGAAAGAGAAAGAAAGAAAGAAAAGAAATTTGATGCAAATAGAAAAAAAAATGTTGTTACTCCAAGATCACTTGATAACCTGTAGAAAATTCAAAATAGACTGTAAATAAATTATTAGAGTTAATAAGAGATTTTAACCAAGTTATTGAGTGCAAAATCAATATACCAAGTGAATTATATTTCTACATACTAGAAGAAAATAGAAAATTAAATTTCATAACAATTTACAATGCCATCAAATATATGAAGTACCTTGTAATAAATCTACCTATGTAGTTATAGAGAAAACTATAGAAGTTGATTGAAAGGTGCTCTGGTATTCACAATTATGTTTGTTGTTATGAGCAAAGGACTTAAGCAGGCACTTCATAGGAGAGAAATTCAAATAACCAATAAATTACCTAAGGGATGCCCCGTTTTAGTAATCAGTTCAGATGAATGTATATCAGAAAAAATATAAGACATAATTACCTATGCATAGGAGAAAAAATAAGTCTCACAATATCAAGTGCTGGAGAAGATGTTGAGTGACGGAGATTGTCATACATTATTGTTAGGTGAGTAGATTGGTATAAACTCTTTGAATTTCTATTTGGCATCACCTGGTAAAGTTGAATATGTGCTTATGTTATAATCCACTAACTTTAAACCTCATTACATACATTATAGAAACTCGAGCACTTAGAAACATGTATAAAGCATCATTATGCCCTTTACTTGGAACAAACAAAATGTCGGTATTCTATAGACTGGATAAATAAGCTATGGTATGCTCATATACAGGAATACCATACAGCACCAAAAATAAATAAGTTACATCAGTAAGAAGAATAAATCTCAGGACTATAATGTTGAATAAAAAAATCATTAAAAATTCATACAATGCAGAATGATTCCATTGACATAAACTAGTAAACATGAAAAATTGTTTAGCGATACAAATATTTGTGGTAATTCAATAAAGAAAACTAAGAATACAGTAAACATAAAAGGAAGATGGTACCTCTGGGGGAAAGATTAGGGAACATCACTGGTAAGAAGTATGTGACATAGTATGGGGTCGACTTCCAGGGCAAGGGGATGTAATATACTTTTTAATCAGTTTGGTAGGTACAGAAACATTCTTTTAATATTTTCATGTGTATGTTTCACAATTTTTTGATTACTTTTTTAGATTAGATTCATAGGAAGTTGCAAAAGTAGTACTGAGAGATCCCTGTATTTCAAAATTTTTAATAATGTCTCTTTCTTATAAAAAACTAATACAAAAAAAAACATTAGTGAGGAAATGGATTCACAGAATGTGAATTTTGTGGAGGCATAACTTGGGGAAAAATACTGATAAACTATAAAGTGATTTTTACTTGTCTTACTTTTCATCTTGGAGAAGTGTGCATCAGAGAGTTAAGGCTGACTTTATCCAGATAAAAATAAATGAAACAGGATTGTAGAGATTACATTGGAGTGTTAAGTTTAAGTAGTTGAGAAGTGATGTAATTTCAAGGTGACCTATGACCATTTTAAATGTTCTTTCCAGAAAGGCAAGAGAACTCTCATTAGAAGGCTGTGCAGTAATCATTTCTTCTGAAACTGGAAGATGGCATCATGTTAAATAGAAGCACTGAGTGTTCCTCTAAGATATCTTTACAGACTCTTGTCCTGTTTGGGTTTTCAATGTGGAAAATTGGATTGGCCTTGAGTTGAAGCCCTCAACTCCCTCAATCACTTCACAGAAATTGAGGATGTCACTAAAATTAGGTTTGCTATTAAAGAGAAACGTTTGCTTACATTGAGAGCAACAAGCACTAAAGCCTGCGTGGTCCAGCCTGATCCAAATAGACCTGGATTGAAAGCCCTGCATGGCTGCTGGTTAGCCCTGTGAGTTAACTTCTCTAACCTTCAATTTCATCACAGGTAAAACACGAATAAGAAGATCCACCTCAAAAAAGTTGTCCTAACTATTAGAGTGCACAGTCCTTAGTGCTCAAAAAGGGTTAGCTGTCATTATAACTCTTACTGAGGACTTACTATTGTCATTTGGAAAGCAAAAAGAAGGCTGCCTGATAAGCAATATCCTCTCCCTATTGTGATGTGACTGATGGAACCCCTGTTTTTAGCTTTAGCGACTGGCCTTTGGGCTTCCCAAAGGCTAAAGAATTCTGTGGGGGTTTGGATAACATATACTAATGGACCATCAGAATATCAGAATATCTATTCAATTCTTGTTTTATGTTTGCTAGATGGTCCATTAGTATATGTTATCTTCTAGCAGCAGCTGAGGCTCTAAGGGAATGACAGTCAAGGTAGTTACATTTCAAAGGAGAAAAGAGTGTGGAACAATTCCAAGCTCAGGACATTACAGTGAAAGGTCACTAACAGGTCTTCGCAAATGCATCCTTGCTGGCTGAGACAGCGGGAGGCAGAGGCAGAATTATACCAGAAGAACTTGCCTGGCAGTCTTCTCCCCTTCAGCCTAGCTGACATGCCTTGTGCCTCTGCATACTTAGTTCTGTCTATGGCATCTGTTCATCTCCCCTTGTCTACCTGGCCTCCTCTCCCCCAGGTTCCACTAAACAATGAGGCCACAGAAGAATTATTCCCTAAGCTCCTCCTCTCTCTGGTCCCCCAGTAATGCCAGGTGCTCCATCCCTGGTGTTGCCATTGGCCCTGTGTGTCTCTTTGGTTTTACTGTGTCCTGTTATAATCACTGTAGGGGAATCTGTGCCTTCCTTTACCTATTCAAGCATTCTGAATAGGATGAGAATCAGTTCCCTCTCCTGAAGAGGTCACATAGTCTCCTTGGAAGTGAGGCTATGTCAAACACATGTGCCTTCCCCCTCAGCACTGCCTGCCCTGGTCAGCCTCTGTCACTAATGGGAGGTGTCATAAGTTGCTAGTATGTTGAGGCTGAGAAAATGTTAAAACTCAACTTAAGAGTGTCCAACCTGTAGCCAGGGGACTGCATGCAGATTATATGAGGACTTCTTTGCTTATCTGTGATGGTGGAGTGGTGGAGATTATGAAAATTATGCACAAACTTTTTTATTATTTTATTTTTGATTTTTCTTAAGGCAGAGTCTTACTCCATCACAGCAACCTCAAACTCTTGAGCTTGAGCAATCCTCTTGCCTTAGCCTCCCACGTAGCTGGGACTACAGGCACCCACCCACAATGCCCATTAGTTTTTCTATTTATAGTAGAGATGGGTCTCACTCGCTTCAAGCTCAAGCCATACACCCATCTTGGCCTCCCAGAGTGCTAGGATTACAGGCATGAGCCACCATGCCCAGCCTACTTTTTTTTTTTTTTTTTTTTGGTTCATCAACTTTTGTTGGTGTTTGTGTATCATTTAATCGGTGGCCCAAGATAATTCTTCTTCTAATGTGCAGCAGAGAAGAAAAAAAATTGGACATTCCTGAATGACTTTGACTTTCTCACTATCTACATTTGAATCACCTGATGTCCTGTGCCACCAGTCTCCACCAAATCTTCTTATAACTTCTAGATTATAAAACCCAATCTAGCACCTGACACACATATAAAGGATGAGATGAAACACATTACTCTGTCTGTTCCATAATTCCCTAATCTGAAAAACTGTTTCTAATGTCCTTTACCAACATTAGGGTTGGAAGGGTTTGGTAGATAAGTAATTTTTGCCCCTTGTGCTCTATGCCAATTTCCCCTATGTCTTGCTAAGATCCTAAACACAGACACCCCAATTGCTAAGCATTACACTAAACATTTTGTGTTTGCTCACAATAGCATTATGTGTTAAGTATCATTGTCCTCATTGAATAGATGAGAAAATTGAAGCACAAATTGGTTAATTAATTTGTCCCAGATCAGTTAGTGAATTATAAAACCAAGTTTCCAACTCAAGGAATCTGATGTCAGGGTACCCATGCTTAACCAGTCTGTGATGCTGAGCACACAGCAAGCTGCAAGACTCTGAACTCTGCAGACAGAGATGCACACACCATTCATGGTTCTTGCCGTCCTGGAGGATACAGTCCAGTGAGAAGATAGACATAAAACAAGTAGGTACATTAGATATTTAAAATTACTTAGTAAGAGAAGTACTATTTTTTTTTTTTTTTTTAAAGAGTGAATATAACACTGAAGACTAGGCTAGTCGGCACTGAAGCAGCTCTCACATGAAGAGTGTGGGCAGGAGCCTTCCATGCCGAGGAAACAGCATGTGCACGTGTTCTGGGATGTTTGAGGAATAAAAGTCCATACTAGTGTGGGAGCAATACACTAGAATTAGGAAGGGAATTAATGGTTATAGTTTTGGGTTTCTTCTGTGTGATTGTACTCCAAATGAGGTCCTTCCTGGCCTTAAGAGAATCGCAGCAGGAGCTCCAGATTCCAATGACCTTTTCCCAAGAGGTCAAATAAAAGCTCAAGTCCAACCTGCCAATAGTTTGCAGTAGGTTTTGAGAGAGGACGATCAAAGGAGACAAAAGAGTCCTTAGAAACAAGAACCAGAGGAAGGAGAATATTCTCTTCAATAACGGTGGTGGACATGCTCTGGCCAAACTTGAGGGATTCAAAGAAGAGAAAGCTCTTTGAGATGGCTTTCTGCCTCTATTTAGAGAAGTGCTACAGCTCAGCCATGTGAGGACTTTGCCTCCAAGAGGATAAAGAGCAGGTAGCACAGAAATGGGCCTGGGAATGCAAGTGGATGCTCAGAGCCTTCTCTCACCTGCTCATTGCCGCAGGCTCCCCTAGTCCCTCCATCCTCATTTCTGGCCTACTTCCCCACTAGATGACTCCTCCCACCCCACACCCCCAGAGTCCTTAATCCTGATGGACACAGGGAGTTCTCAGCCAAGACCACCACAGGCAGTGCCCTTGAAGGGTGTACTGCTACAGTACTGACCTCGTCTGCAACTAAGAGTGAAACATGGTTACTTATTCTGCATGACCAAATGTCCCTGCTCTCACTCTCTGCCCAAAATGTGCCTGATTAGATAAGATGGGGGATAATTGGAATAAAGTGAGGTGGTGTAGTAAAGGGAAGGAGAGAAGACTTTGACCTCTGAGCTGCTTATGATGATCTGATGAATCATAGGAAGCAAACTCAGCTGTCAAGATGAGTAAGATGAATTTGAGGTACAGAGCACAAAAGTCATGGGAACATGTGTGCAAAGGGAGGAGAGTCAGGAAGGAAATTATAAAGCTGGTGTTTAAGGAAGCCCACTTACCTCCCACTCATCTCCCCTCCCCCCCATGTTAAACGTTGGCCACCATCTGGCCTAGAGCCTGTAAAGAGATAAAGGAAGCACAAGACTCCTCCTGGCCTCCTCTGTCTTTGAAAAAGAGAATGTGGTCATCAGGCATAGCCCTCATTTCCCAACTGGTACCTTCCTTCCATGTTGGAAATTTACTTGAGATATTAAACATTAACCCCTTTCTTCTATCCCAAACCTGATGAAACATAAATGTGCTATTGGTCCGGAGGATCAATTACCTTGTCCCCAGTCCCCTCAGTTATGTAATGTGGAATAAAACTTCTCCTGAGGGCTCAGAAAGACCCCTAGCTGAAACCTTAAAGAAGTGTCCTGCCCTGGACAGCCTTGAGAAACCTAAGGGTGTGAGGCGAGCTGCCCTCACACCAACAGGGCAACTTCCTGCTCTTTCCATCCTGACCTTGAAATTATTGACTTTTGACCTGGACCAAGCAATTCTTCCCTGCTTTTCCTGAAACCTTTTGGTACTGCTTCTAAAGAGGAAAAGTTCAGGCTTGAGCAAAGCCTTGTGGTTAGGTCAGTCACCAAGCCTAGAGGAGGAGACTGAGGTGCAGAGATCAAACACTCTTGACTTCTGCAAACGTGCTGTTTCAGGACATCTCCTTTGAATTCTTACTTTCTTAAAAGGCCTTGTAGCAGGTTTGGTGATAGAATCTCACCAAAGAGATTCAGAACCTGAAGTGTCCTAAACAGATGCATGGGCCTACTTCTAGCCAAAGTCCCAATTAGCTGTTAACGAAGATCCCCAGATAGTCACAGGAAGTGTTCCCTGTCCTAGAGTACTCTGTGCACCTAGCGCCAGGGCCCTAGTCACAGTGGAAGGGGACAGGGAGAGTCATGAACAGAATTCAGAGACTTCAGATCTGCCCTTATTCACCATCACTAACCTTGATCCCTTGGGCCCTGGCAGTGTCCACCAGACTTCTTGTGGCCCACCTTCTTCAGCTTCTGATCCCAGTTCAATGTTTTTCCTTGTCTGGGTTGCTTAGTCCCAGGAAGATAGAAAAAATCCTAAAATTTGATCCTGTTAGAATAAAGAAAGTCCTGTTGGAGCAAGTGGCTGCTTTCCGTGATTTCACATCAAATAATTAGACATCTTTTTTTATTGCTAACACAAATATCTGTCATTTGAGAAGAATCCCATGTGTATCAGATGCTATTCTGGTCAAATAAGGATCCTGTCCATAAGAACCTTGTATCGTCAGAAGAGATTCTAATAACTAGGGCTGAACACAGTCCCCTTTTTATAAAATATAGACGAAAAGTGTCATGAAATAAATATACAGAGCTCTATGACACATAAAGGTCAATGGATAGGCCTTTTCACTTAGGATGATCAGAAGAGAGGCATGGGCAAGTTAACCTGAGCCCTGGAGATAGAGCTATCCATGGAAGAACTGGGCAGACAGCATCCCCGGCACTGGGACAGCTGATGTGAAGGCCCACAGGCCATAAAGGGCTTTACGTGTTCCAGGGAGAGAAAGGAGGACTATGTGGCCAAAGACGACCCAAGAAGAGAAGAAGGCAGTGAAGGCAGGGTCAGAGCATGTGGGGCTCGGTAGGATTTTATTCTACAATCAATGGGAAGTCTTTGAAGAACTTTAAGTGACACGAACTGATTTATGTTTTCTGAAAGTCCACTCTAGCTGCTGAGTAAAAGTCAAGATGCTGTTCAGAAACCAGGCAAGGGCGTACAGTGGGCTGGATTGGAAAGGGTGGTGGCAGTGCCAGTGGAATAAGGTGTAATACTCCTTGCAGTTCCATAGAAAAGGAAACTGAGTTTCAGAGGGGTTAGGAATATTGGCACGATTTCACAGCCAGCTAGTTGCAGAGCCAGGATTCAAACCTTTATCTGTCTGATGCCACAGTATGTTTTCTTTCCACTGCATTTCTTTGAGTCTCCATTTTCTCATCTGTAAAATAATGGTTTGGCTTGAAATGTTTATGAGATGAATTGCTGTTCTAAAATACCAAGCCCTGCCAGCTAATTCATCAAAACTGGAACAAATTCCTTCAAACTTAGTCTGTTTGACGCTCCGTGGATGCCACCTTAACACGTTTGCTACTTGGCGTGGTTTTTGTCATACATGGTGAAGAAATATGCAGATATATATCAGAATACCCACGTGGTCTTACGTTTTCAGGAGTCTTCAAGATACCCGTGAGAAAGAGCTCAGGACTAGTCACTATGTCAGCAGGGAGTGAAGTCCTGGTTTATGTGCAGAAAGCAATACAGCCAGTAAGAAACAGCAGCACTCGGCACATGGAAAGAGCAGCTGAAGCAAACGGGGTTATGAGATAATCGCCAGGATTTTTTTAAAAAATCAAATCACCTGAATCACCTGTAAAGATAAGAGTCCATCAAAAATCATGCTATGACATGTTGCTGTTTATTTTTAGCACACCTTTATCATTTGATTTTTTTGTATAGAATGTGTATTACTTTTACATTTTTTAAACAAAATAAGGAAAGAATAGCCAACTTAATGATAATAGATATCTAAAAGTGAGGATTTCAGTAGCATGATAATGCACTCCAGATAATTAGAAGAAGCATGATTTTAAATATTTTGGTGGTATAGCAGAGAAAGTGTGACTTTGAGAAGTCTGAAGCCAGACTGGTTCTCTTTAAATCCTGGCTCTACTGCTCACTAGCTGTGAGAGCTTGGGGAAATTATTTAATCTCCCTGGGCCTTAGAATCCTCATTCATAAAATGGAGTTAATAACCAGCCCATGCCATAGAGTAATTATGGAAGCTGAGTTAATTTATGTGAATGTAAATGTAAATAACCTATCTTGAGGGCATGTGTCAGGTTTTTGGTTTCAGAAAGCATGTCCTTCCTGCACTGAAACTAGTTTGTTCCTTTCTTTTCTTGAGAATTTCTGTTATATATGAGGTATTCTGGGGGACTTGAGTAAAATATGCTATGTAAATGGGGAAAAATGATTTTGAATCAATCAGTGTTAAAAGGCAGAAAATATTTTATATAGATAAATAAGTTTAATCATGTAGAAAATGATAGACTGTAGAATTAGACTACTGTTAAATCTTCTATGTGCCTATGAATGAGCTTTAGAGGTTTACATTTTCATTTCAGTATTTTGACACTGTGTACCTCCAGCAAATACATGAGTAGGACTTGAGTTATCTGAGCAGGACTCTAATTAAAATGTGTGCGACTGACGATTCTAGATGCAGGAAGAGAAGCCAGCCAATGGCGTTTCCTCCTGACAAAGCTCTTGTACATAGGCCCAAGTTCTTTAAAGTTCACTTTCCTCTTTACTGTGGGCAAAAGCACTTCAGCAAAGAGGATCACCCACAAAATGCCTTTACTCTTGCAGTCAAGAGCAGAATTTGGCTTGCTTTTCAGGCATCTGAAACCCTTTCTTCCAATCAGAGGTTCAGCATGGATAATTACCAGATTTCATCAAGGCAGTGTTTGGAGTTATTTTGCTTTTGGACCCTCCAGAGCCTTCCAGGTCTTTCTGCCATGATTTTAGGCCCTGGTATCTAGTCTGTATACTCCAGGGAGACTACAACATGGTCTTTTCTTCTGATCAAAGTAAGTAAAACGAAAGCATGGGGGTTTCAGGGAACCATGGCTGTGGAGAGAAGGTACTACATAATCTTTAAGAATGAATGAGGAAATGAAACAGAATAATCAGCTCTTTCATGGGTCCAGTGGGAGTTCTCTCCCATCTGAATTTCACTATGCGGAATCGTATAAGTCTGTAGAGAAGTCCATATTCTCTCTAAGCACAGTTTCCTAGCTGAGGAAACTGTGTTCTTCATGAATGTCAATGTCACCTAACCTAACAGAGTTGAAAGATGGAAAAAGTGCTGTGTAATGCCCTCAGCACCATTAAGTCAAATGTCAGGAAGTATTATCCACCCTGACTCATTCTGATGCCTCGAGGCTAAAATGATCAGCTTAATGGAAAGTCCTTCTAAGAAAAGAAAAGAACCTCCAGAAACTGAGTGAAAAGGGTAAGTCAGGACTCTCCCTGCCTGTTAACTCTTTTTCAATAGCTTCTCCATAGTCCCACCATTTTTGCTCTGTAAGCTCTAGCTCCTACCTTTCCTTATTACTATAAAGCTTCAGTTTCTTCATCTATAAAAAGAGGTACAGGTAATACATAACACCTATTTTACAGGGTTTATGAGACAAATTAGACCATGCTTTTGAAGGAATCAGCTTAGTAATACGGCTATTTTATTATGTTGTTGTTATGTCCTAACAACCACAATCAAGCTACACCACTCCCTCTGTTGTTTGTTCAGCTCTAGTCACAGGAAAAACTGCTTCCTGCCTTACTTCCACCCCTCCAAGAAGCCAGCCATTTGTGGCCCAGAGCATGTCCCCCAACACCCCCAGTGAAGGTCAGAACATGCCGTGCACGATGCCACCTCAGTTGTGTCACGTGGACACCTGGGTAATCTGGAAATGATCAAGTTGCAGTTTTTCTGCTATGATTTGTAAATCTAGCAGGAATATGGAAGACCATAGAGCTGGTCCCTGCTCCAGCACTGACTGCTGGCTAGATCTTCTCACCATTCAATCTCAGCTGACATGCCAGCTCCACAGTGCCTCTCTGACCTGAACTCTGTGCTTCAGAACAGTTGGCACTATCTGGAACTAACTCGTTTGATTTTCCCCATATGTATTTATGGTCTGTCTCTCCCACGATAATGTAAACCTCATGAGGACAGAGTCCTTGTCTGTCTTGCTTGCATAATAAACTCAATGCCAGACACAAAGTGCCTGGCACAGAAAGGCCACCTAATACATCTTTATTGGATAAATGAATCAAGGATCCTTGTATCTTCCCTTGGGGTCACAGTGCTGGCGGGTCTGAGGCATCCCCTCCATAAGCAATGACAGTCGAATTTCCTCTCCTCCAAACCTCCCATACAAAGATCTCAGAGTGTTCTTCCCTCCTGGTTACAATGTGTGTGTGTAGTAAGTCATCCAACAAAGTATGTCCCTCATCCCGATTTCACAAGCTCTAGTATTTATAATGTGAAAATGTGCTTTGCAATTATGCATTGGGAATGTCCTTACACTTCAAATGGTCTCTTAGGGAATTGCGTAAAGGTGCTGAGTGGTTGTGGGTGAGAAGAATAATGTCTGTTGGCCAGCAGTCCTATTTAGGTTTAAACCACCAGCCCCCAGCCTCAAGAAGGAGGAAAGAGAAAGATCAAGAAGAATGGCCGTGAATGAGAGCAGTCCCCGGGCTTCTTGCACAAGCCCTGGGAAAAATGCATGAAAAGAAATTAACTCAGACAACATGAGGAAAGCTAAGGAAAGGATCCCAAATTTGGGGTGTTGATGTGAGGTTTACTTTTGCATTGTGCTATATACTGAGCATAAGATACCCCATAAATGCCAAGCTTCTGGGCAATTTGAAATTCTTTGAAATTAAATATATTGTGTTAATTGTTTTTCTCTTGTAACATTTATCTCACTGTAGCAAAATACTTGCTGATTAATTTAGTAGGAAAAAACCATGGTCATGTTTTTTTCACCTGAACGAAGGCAGAGGTTAAATGTTCTATCTGAAAAGGTTAGAACATACAGAACATTTAGAAATAGACACGTTACGATTATTGCGAGGCTGGATTCTGGTGAAGGGCTACTGTTCTGTCCTCAAAGATTCTGTATTATTTATTCAATACATTTTTACTGAGAACCTATGGTAAACCAGATATTGTTCTAGAAGTTGGGAGCACCAGGATATATGTAAAAGAAACAATTCCAGCCACCTTGAGGCTGACACCCTGGTCGGGGAGACAGACTAGTAAACACGTACAGTGAATGTGACTTGTGTCATTAAGGAGTGTGGTGCTGAAGCAAGGACAGCTGCTAACCAAAGCCTGCAGGGAGGCTTTCATAGGAGAGGTGCTGGAGAAACGAGAATCTGTCATTTGGTGAAGGCAGCAAACTTGTGAACCCGTTCTTCCTGCCAAATGAATCAAGCAACATGAAAACATTAAATTATTTGAGGGGATGTGTGCCAACATCACTCCTGCCTCACTCTTCGCACCCGTAGTCCCTGCCCAGTACGCTAATCCCTACTCACCTTTGGCTCAACTGAGATGTCATTTTCTAGGAGAAAGTTCTCTGTGACACTTACATGAAGAAATGCTCTGCTCCTTCTTTCATTCCCAAAACACTTTCTAGTCTCTCCATCAGACTAACACCTACGTGCTCTTGATGCATCGGGCCACGTCCTGCGTGCTTTACCTCTGTTAACTCATTTATCCTCTCCAGCTTGTAAGGTATCATTGCTCTCCCCACTTCACAGATGGGGAAACAGAGATCCAAAAAGGCTCAATGATTCAGCCTAGGAAGCTACACAGCCAAGATACACACCCAGGAACGTGACTTTGAGCTGCTTTCATGTTAGCCACACTGAACTTCCTCTCACAGTGGGCAGATCCACCTGCAGTCCTGATGTGCACCCATGCTGACTGAGTGTTTCTTGAAGGCAGAGACCACCCAAAATGCCCAGCCTAGACCCAGGAGCACAGCAGGCATTTAATGCTGCTTGTTGAATCATTTTTTTTTTTTTGGAATAGTGTTGGAATATCACATGGTCGAGGCTATTCATCAAGGGGCCACTATTTTAACAGGTGCTACAAGATCTTCTCCTCCAAAATAATGGATCTACAATTAAACCCCAGATTTCTGAGACTCAGGACATGACTCGAAAAAAGGGCATTGGGAGCCATGGAATACAAAACTTGGAGAATATTTGCGGACATTTTGCAGAAGGTCACTCTTTGTGGCATCTTCCAGAGGATAACTGAGAATAAGAACTTTTTTTTTAAATTAAGTTTCATTTGCTAAGGTAGTTCTATAATGTAACTCAAAGTGCAAACTTTGCCCCCCACTCAACTCCCCTGGATTGGGGTTTTATTTTTGTCTCTTGTTTGGGCCTGTGGTACAATTAAGGTACATGAAGTAAACCTAATCCGGCACCTGCTTTGAGCTGTCAGCTATCATCTGCACAACAGCAACAGCAGCAATGCAGCGCTCCAGTGCACTCCGGCTGCGGCCTTCTCTGCTGTATGTCATGCACCATTTTGCTCAGCTGCCTTCTTTTTCCTGCCTGCTCTATTAATTCCTGGCCTTGCCAGCAGTTCAGAACATACATCCCCATCTGGACGCAGGCTCAGTGTCTCCAGGGGAACCTCTCAGGAGGTAGATGGGGTAGATGAGCTGCCTCTTAATTTTTTATTTTTCCAGGGTGTCAAAGGTGATTATACTGGAAAGGCACTCAGAAAATCATGCTGAGAACAAGTGGCAAAGGTAACGGTAGCAAAAGTGAAGGAGCCCTTTAGCATTATCCAAGTATTTTCATCTGGGTGTTAGAGAGATTCTGCTATCTTTTTTAAAAAATCAATTAAGACTCATTAACCCTTTTGTGGACATGTAAAAATTCAAAATGGATCAATGTTAAAAATGGAATGAGAAGAACTTCTAAAGGTACTGTTGTGAAAATAATAATTAATAGGTGTCTATTGACCTGACATGGAGAGCAAAAGTTGTGTCTTGGGTCGTTCCAATCAATCGTGGGTCATTAATTGAATATCATATGGATTACTAATTCCTAAAGAATTAAAGTGAATTTAGTCATCTTAGTTCCAAAACCAGGCATCATTTATTGCTAAATATGCAAAAATTGATTAATTAATTTAATGTAATCAATCTTTGATACATTATAAGTTCTAGTGAGTTGAAAAGGAAGCATCGTTCCTTCTTGAGTGGGGCCCAGCCAGGGAGGATAGAAACTGACCAAATCTGTTCTTGTTTGCCCTGACTTTGCTCCCATAAGTTGAGCTGACCTACAAATACCACATGGATAGAAACAAGTCCTGGATGCCCCATTCCCAACTTGCCACAGACTTACATCCAAAACCCTTGCTCTGCTCTTGGCTTTCAGACCTGATGACTGAAGGGTCTTTTCTGGCTGTCAGTTTTCCATTTTTCTCTCAGGCCTGGTTTTGCATTAGGTCCCACTTTGATCCACTTCTGGATCCCCTACTTAAAAGCACTCTTGGTCTCTGGGCCCACACCTGTTCTAGCCTCCCATAAGGCGGACATCAGGGTGATCATCTGCCTTCTCAACCCTCTTTAGAAGTTGTAATATTTGTTCAGTGTGCTTAGCAACTAGTAAGAACAAACATAAGTTATATTTGTGTATTCAAAAGACCAAGAATATGAAAGATAGGAGAGAAAGCAAGGAAGAAATAGGGTAAAGTCCTGCTCCTGAATTGGTCAACACTGAGCAGTCTTCATCTAAGAGGTTTGGACTGATGCAAAAGATTGGTTACAGAGCATTGCTCTTCAATCACAGGCATATTTGAGGTTCTCTAAAAGTAAATTATTGTACGGGGAAACTGAACAAATTCTCTCAGGCATTATTTTAGGCTTGGAAAGGGAGACTGAGAAGGTGTAAATGATGGGCATTTTCCTAGCTTTCCAATGAAAACAAGAAGTAACATGCAGGAACTGCAGTGATTCCAAACCACAGAATACCTTCATAGAGATGTTCACGGCAGTGTCTTTAGGAACTTCGTTCTCTTCCCACATAAACGATAAATTGCCAAGTTCACCTGGCTCCAGCTCTCACTAGGCACAATGTTAATATTTCTTGTCCAGAAACAGAGCTTCCTTGAGTTTTCTGCGACATTCTTCTATACCCACCAGAGTTGAGGGCTGCTTCACTTTGACCCCAATCGCAGGCATTTCTCAGTGGTTTCACCTTTTTTCAGCAGGGCCATTTAAGCACCAAACCTACTTGTTTTACAACTCAACAAGTTTCTTGTGGCTTGTATAGCAGCTTTTACCAAATGGCAGGCTTGTCATTTCTCTAAACACCTCTGGCGGTGGGGGTTGATATACGTTCCAGTTCCTGTGTCCTTTACGTGACTTTGTTATTCTTATGCTCCAAGAAAATTGATTTGACTTCTCTTTCTTGTTTGCCCATGGGATTGAGGGTGGCAGTAACTCTCCAATTTTCTGGGGCCCTTGGGGAAGTCACACTGCCACTTTTAGTGATCTAAATTCTTTCAGAGCACTTAGCCTTCCCAAGGACAACAGCCTGTGGTAGATTTTGCCCTGAGATTTTTGCAAATATAGTTTACACTGTGCGTTAGTTTCCTAGGGCTACAAATAAATTACTACAAACTCGGGGATTTAAAACAACTGAAATTCATTGTCTCAGAGTTCTGAAGGCCTGAGGTACAAACTCAAGGTGTTGTCAGGGCCATACTCCCTCTGGAGACTCAGGGAGAATTCCCCCTTGCCTTGTGTAGACTCCAGTGCCTACATTCTTCGTCTTCTAGACATTGCCTACACGGTCACATCACTATTTCTGTTCAGATGTGTTTGTCATCTTCTTTTCTGTATCTTATCAGGATACTCATCATTGGATTTAGGGCCAACCCAGGTAATCCAGGGTGATCTCTTAATATCAATAGGATTCATAATATAATTATATTTACAACACCTTTTTTCCAAATAAGGTAACACTCACCAGTGTCTGGGTATTAGGACTTGGACATATTCCTTTGAGGTCCACCATTCAACCCACTGCACCCTGTATTCTGATAAAAGTCTCTGTGGACAACTGGCCCTCGCCCTAGATGGTCACAATGATCCTTAAATACCCATTTTCAAACCCAGTGAGGATCTGGTACCAATTTTCTCAACTTTGTTTTGCTCACTCATGGATAAAATAGGTGTGGTCTCTTCAGACAAAGGCAGCTTGAGATGCTAGTGACTCCCAAACTGGGGAATGGTAATTAGGAATTATCTCTTAGAAGCAACAGTTTCCCTAAATGAACCCAGTTCTTTTCAAGGTATGGGTGAAGACTGAGTTGTCTCTGTAGATAGTTTCACCCCTGACCCTGAGTCAACATTCAGAAGCCTCTTCTTTTCTGCCATTTTCCCATGACTTAATTTAAGTTCACATGGACATCTGCAATACTTCTCAGTAGTCAATAGAAAAAAATAGACCCCAAAGTGAGCATGGCTGTAGAATATTTGAACAAAATAGGCCCTGTCCAGAAAACCACCTTTTAGGACTCCTGTTGGTCTGGTCATGTGTACCAATTTATGTTGATCTATCCATAAGTAGATCCTCGCTTCCTGTGCTTCTTGGATAGCTGACTCAGAAATATGCAGAATATGTTCCCTTCCTCCTGTTCATCCAACACATCTTGACTGAACAGCTCATCTACTAAGCATTAACTACATTATGAAGGATTAAAAGATGAATCTCAAACAATACTGAATCCTGTACAAGGACAAAAATGTACTTTGCCACTTAACAAACTTGCATAGTTGATTACTTGTACAGACCTAGCAGTCATTTCTCAAATGCTGAAACTTAAGGTAAGGGAGAAAAGGGGAATGGCTGGTATCCTATAGCTAGTGAGAAGTAAAGCTGGACTCAAAAATGCCTCACTCCCTAGTATCTGGTAAGGGAAATTATCAGTCAGTATCCCAGAAGGTAGTACAACTCACTGTAGATGGTGCAAGTGAAAAGACTTTCTTGAAGGAGCTATCTACAGAGTGTGAGTATGTTGCAGGGATAAACAAGGGCCATCGGGGCACCAGGGCACCAGCAATGATAGTAAGCTGTTACTATTCCTATGGTGGAAAGAGCAAAGGGAGAAAAGAATGTAACTGGGGACTGAAGAGATTGAGGAGTGGAAGAAGGGGAACTTGGAAGAAGCTGCATAGTCTTGGAAGGGGGAGAGTATTGGTAGACATACAGTGCTCAAACAAGGAGGGAAAGGGAAGCTCTCTCCTCCCCAACCTCTGACCTTCCTGCTGGTACCTCCTATTGGCTGAACCCAAATGGAAACTGGCAGACAAGGGAGTCAGCTGACAATATGTTTGAAGATCAGCTTCCCAGGGCATAGAACAAGGCAGAAAAAGGCAGAGAGAATGCATCAGCGTGGAATCAGGGGTTGTACAAAGTAGGCTAGAAAAATAAAATGTGTATTTAAATAACAGATTCCAGACAAAGATGAGAACTCCAGCTTACATGAGAATAAATGGGTTAGTGTGAGTCTAGAAATCTCAAGCTCCAGTCTCCAGCTGGGCCTTGAAGAGAAGATAGGACCTAGAAATACAGAGATAGGAAAAGGGGTATTTTCAGGCAGAATGAACAATATTTCAAAGATGTGGGACACAGGTCTACATGGGATTGGGGATGCATGTGTGGGGAATAACTACTGGTCTGTTTGAAACACAAATGTAGGAATAGGAAATAAGGCTAGAAGATGGTTTGGACCCTTGGGGTAAGGAGCCTAAAATGCTCTGTGAATAAGTTTGACTTTTATTCCAGGGGGCAGTGGAGCACCAGTGTAATTCAGTCAGGGAGAGAGGCTTTAGAGAGATTAATTCTCTAGAGGGAGTACAGATAGTGATAAGGCTGTCCAACCTTTATTTTTTCTCTTCTGTACACTGAAAGAATAAGCCTTATCTCAGGCCACACATTAAATACACAAACACTAACAAAAACTGATTAGCAAAAAAGAGGTCCATGCACACTTTTTGTGATTTCTGACACCACAGGTAAGCAAAAAAAGTCCTCACAAAATAAGCATGTAGTCTACACAGGCTGCAGGTTGGACAACCCTGCACTCTATGGGGGAATAAGAATGTTGCTTTCTAGAAGTGGCAGTTGGAAGGCTTAGTCCTTTATGTCAAACCCCAGTAAGACAGTTCATCCCAGGAAGCTCTTGACCAGTTCCATTTTCCTGTCACTTTCCTTCCCTAGACTTTAAAAATCAGGCATAGATAGGCTCAGTTAAAAAGCCAGTCAGCCAGATATTTAGTTTACCTATTGGTACCAAAATTTAAGGTACGCCATTGATGAGCAATATATTCAAGGGAAACCGGGTCTTAGTAATAGACATTGTGACATCACAGCCCAGCTATTGAGAGCTGGATGGCTCCATGGCTTTAGGTTGGCTCCTCTTCTCCTTAGTTGTCTGTTGTGTTTACTTAGAAGCCACTGGTCCAGCTTTTTTGGCAGCTATTTGTCTCTCTTAGGCCAGTGTGAATCAACCTTCTTTTCAGAGACTCTTTGTTTTGTCCTTATAGAAGCTTGGAATTTGAAGCTTTTACACAGCCATGTGGTCCAAATCCCAAGTAACAAAGACTCACTAGATACTTCTTCTAAAACTCAAAGTTTTCTCAATCTGGTTGCATTTGCTGAAAGTGCAAGCAGAAAATAGGATAAAGGGTAGAGACACTGCAATGTGCCAAGCCCTGGAATGCTGTCAGAGAGACATTACTGAGTGAAGAATTGTTGCCAAGCCACACATACCCACATAGCATCTATGTTCACAGAGCAGGTTTTGGGCTTTAGAAAAAGTGCTTGGGTTGAGATAATGGTCACTTATCAATATATTCCTTGCATAGATATAACCACTGAGGAATTCCTTGGTGTATTCATTCATACAGATGAGGTAGAAAATAGAAATGCTTTATAACCTATTTTTGTCTTAGTTGACTATTTTGGAGAAAACCATAGTTTGGTGTAAAATATTCAGATAATTATACTTGGCTCACTGTAGAAATAACACATGATGCCAGGCTTTTAGAAAGAAATATTATGTAAATAAATATCTATATAATGCCAACACATGTAATAAAATATTGCATCTAGTAATATTTTAACTTATCTAATCAGTAATAATGCTAATGGAGTTAAGAAATCTATTCACTTCTCAATGTTTGTCAGTAGTTCCTGCAGTATAGGTCCAAGCTCTTCTTTGAAGGTTTGATAAAACTCTGGTGTGAAACCATCTGGTCCAGAGATTTTTTTTTTGGTTGGAAGATTTTTTTATTGTTTCTTGATCTCAGTGCTTAATATTTGTCAGTTTGAGAGATATATTTCTCCTTAGTTAAGTCTAAGTAGAAGGAATGATTACAGGCATTGGTCCATTTCCCCACATTATCAAATTTCTGGGCATAGAGTTTCTTGTAGTGGTCAGAGATAATCTCTTATATCTCTCTGATATCTATTATTATTTCCCCTTTTTCATTTTTGATTGAGGTCATTAGAGATTTTAGTTTTCTGTTTCTAGTTAATCTGGCCAAAGGTTTACCAATTTTATCTGGTTTTTTTGAAGAACTAAGTTTTTGTTTCATTAATTTTCTGAATGATTCTTTTGTTTTCAATTTAATTTATTTCTGATTCAATTTTGGTCATTTCTTTTCTTCTGTTAGGTTTGGGATTAGATTGTTCTTCCTTTTATATTTCCTTAGATGATTAAGTTGCTGATGTGCTCTTTTTCTGTTATTTGGATGTTGGTATCTAATGTGATAAATTTCCCTCTTAGAAAAACTTTTGCAGTATCTCACAGGCTTTGGTAAATTGTAGCCTTATTGTTGTTATGTTCAAGGAATTTAACAATTTCCTCCTTTATCTCTTCCTTGACCCAACTATCATTCAGCATGAGGTTTTTTAATTTCCCTGCCTTTGTGTGAGGATGAAAATTTTTGTTAGAGTTGAGTTACACCTTTATTGCCTTATGGTCTAAAAAGATACAAGGTATAATTATAATTCTTTTAATTTTCTTGAGGGTTGCTTTGTATCCTAAGATATGATCTATTTTGGAAGATATTCATGTGTTGATGAGAACAACATATATTCCTTAGCTTTGGGAAGGTGGGTTCCAGCACATTCTATCAAGCAAACACCACCCTAACACCAAAACCAGGAAAATACCCAACCAAAAAGGAGAACTACAGACCACTTTCACTAATGAATATAGATGCAAAAATACTCAATAAAATCTTAGCCAATAGATTACAGCTACAGGTTAGAAAAAATATACATCACGATCAAGTAGGCTTAATTCCAGAGATGCAAGGCTGGTTTATGCAAATCCATAAATATAATTCACCATATCAATTGAAGCAAAATTTAAAAAAAGACTATATGGTCCTCTCAATAGGTGCAACAAAAGCATTTGATAAAATTCAGCATCCTTTTCTGACAAGAATATATAGAAATATAGATATAGGTGGCACATTTCTTAAACTGATTGAAGCCATCTACAACAAACCCACAGCTAACATCATACTGAATGGAGTAAAACTGAAAGCTTTTCCACTTAGAACTGGAATCAGACAAGATTGTCCTCTATCACCACTACTATTCAACATAGTGATGGAAGTTCTAGCCAACATAATCAGGCAAGAGAAGGAAACAAAGGGCATCCAAATGGGAGCAGAGGAGGTCAAACTCTTTGTTGACAATATAATCTTATACTTAAGAGAACCCCAGAGACTCAAACATATGAGTCCTGGAAGTGAACAATAAATACAGTAATGTCTCAGAGTATAAAACCAATGTCCATAAATCTATACCCTTTGTATCTGCCAGCAACAGCCATGTTGAGAAGCTAATGAAAGACATAATTCCTTTCACAGTAGCTTTAAAGAAAAGGAAATACATAGGAATATGCCTAACAAAAGAGGTGAGAGACTATAAAAGCCTAAGAAAAGAAATAGAAGACATTAACAAATGGAAGAACATACGATGCTTCTGGCTATGAAGAATCAACATTGTTAAAATGCCTATCTATGCAAAGCAATGTACAGATTCAATGCAATCCCTATTAAAATTCTAACATTGTACTTTGAATGACTCAAAAAATAGTCCTTTTTCCCTTATGGAAACAGAAAAAAAAAAAAAAAAAAACCAACCCTGTATAGCCAAGGCAATTATTAGTAAAGAAAACAAATCCAGAGTCATTACTCTAAAAGACTTTAGGCTATATTACAAGTCCACAGTGATTAAAGCATCATGGTACTGGCACAAAAATAGAGACATAGACATTTGGAACCAAACAGAAAAACAAGAGATGAAATTGGTCTCTTATAGCAATCAGACCTTTGGTAAACCTAACAAAAGCATACATTGAAGAAAAGAATCCCTATTCAAAAAATGGTATTAGGAGAACTGGATAACTACATGTAAAAGATTAAAACTGGACCCATACCTTTTATCACTTATAAAAATTTATTCAAGATGGATAAAAGATTTAAATCCAAGGCATGAAACAATAGAAATTCTAGAAGAAGGTGTGGGAAAACTCTTGAGGATGTCAGCCTGGGTAAAGATTTTATGAAGATGATTTTAGTAGCAATTGCAACAACGAAAATAAACAAATGAGACTTAATTAAACTGAAAAGTGTCTGCACAAAGTTGAAAAGTTTTGACACAACAAAGCAAATAGATGGACCTTCAAAACGGGAAAAGATATTTGCATGTTGCAAATCTTACGAAGGTTTGACAACTAGGATCTACAGAGAACTCAAATTAATCAACAAAGGAAGAGTAAACAATCCCTTAAATCACTGGGCAAGAGACATGCACAGAACCTTCTCTGGGGAACATAGACAAATGGCTAACAAACATATGGAAAAAATGCTCACTGATCCTAATTATCAGGGAAAAGCAAATCAAAACCACCTGAGATTACCTAACACCAGTAAAATTAGCCCACATTACAAAGTTCCAACATAGCAGAAACTGACGTGGATGTGCAGAGAGTGGAAAACTTTTACACTGTTGGTGGGATTGCAAACAAATGCAGCATCTTTGAAAAGAAGTATGGGGAATCCTTAAAGAAGTCAAATTAGACCTCCCATTTGAGTCTGCAATGCCACTACTAGGCATCTACCCAGAAGAAACAAAATCATTTTATCATAAAGACATTTGTGCTAGATTGTTTATCGCAGCTCAAGATGTGGAAACAACCTAAATGTCCATTAACTTAGGAATGAATTAACAAGATGTGGTAAATGTATACTGTAGAATACTATTCGGTCATGAAAAAGACTGTGACTTTACATCTTTTTTATTAACTTGGAAGGAGTTAAAACACATTCTTCTTATTGAAGTATCACAGGAATGGAAAAGCAAGTATCCAATGTATTTAATGCTACTATGAAGATAGCAGATGGTCTAATTCATGCCCACAAAGCAGAAAAACGCATTTCAATGCAAGTTGGGGGAGGAGGGAGGAGGATTGAGGAAGGAGTGAAAGGGGGGAAGTTGGCCTTTGGGGCGCTCAACTGCCTGGGCACAATGTAGGGATGTATGGCACACCTTTCAGGTGCAGGACACAACTACAAGAGGGAGACTACATAACAAATTTAAATATTATGACTGCTTATTTGTAACCTCACATTAACCTAAAATGAAAAAAGAAAAATAAGTCTCTTCACCATTTCTCTCCATCTTGGCTTATATCTTTAAACATGTGGAATATGATACTATGTACTTGAATTCTTTAGACATTATCTGATTTCTTGATGAAGTGCTGTGGGACATTTGGAGACAATTAAATAAAACCCCTCTACTTCTGGGGTTTAAAGTAGAGTGAGGAAAGGGAAAAAGAAAAAGACACAGAGAGAGGCAGAGGTGCATAGACAAATAGACAGATATAGAGATAGATACAAATGCATAAATGAGAGAATAGAGCTAGACATAGGGAAGGAGAGAGAGAGAGAATAGAGCTAGACATAGGGAGGGGGAGAGAGAGAATAGAGCTAGACATAGGGAGGGGGAAAGAGAGAGAAGAGAGCTAGACATAGGGAGGGGGAGAGAGAGAATAGAGCTAGACATAGGGAGGGAGAGAGAGAATAGAGCTAGACATAGGGAGGGGG
>CAUYPK010011726.1:0-66390 GCA_963574355.1 Loris lydekkerianus | reverse complement strand
TTCTTCTACTGGGTTTGGGGTTGGAATGTTCTTCCTTTTCCAGTTGCTTGAGATGTCCCATTAAGTTGTTAACTTCCTCTCTTTCCATTCTCTTGAGGAAGGCTTGCAGTGCTATAAATTTCCCTCTTAGGACTGCCTTTGCGATATCCCAGAGGTTCTGATAATTCATGTCTTCATTGTCATTTTGTTCCAAAAATGTGGCAATATGCTTCTAAATCTCATCTCTGACCCAGCTATCATTCAGCATAAGGTTATTTAACTTCCATGTTTTTGTATGAGTATGCAGATTCCTGTTGTTACTGAGTCTGACTTTTATTCCATCGTGACTGAGAAGATGCAAGGAATAATTTCTATTTCTTTAAATTTACTGAGTTAGATTTGTGACCTAAGATGTGATAGATTTTGGAGTATGTTCTGTGGGCTGATGAGAAGTATGTGTATTCAGTTTTGTTGGGATGAAATGTTCTGTAGATGTCTGCTAAATCCAAATGTTGGATGGTTTGGTTTAAATCTAAAATTTCTTTGCTCAGCTTCTTATTGAGTATCTATCCAACACTGCCAAAGGAGTGCTGAAATCTCCAACTGTTATGGAGCTGGAGGAAATCAAGTTGCTCATGTCTGTTAAGAGTTTCTCTTATAAATTGAGGTGCAGTCTGGTTTGGTGCATAAATATTAATAATTGAAATCTCATCATATTGAGTATTACCCTTAACAAATATGAAGTGACCATTCTTAGCCTTCCTTAGTTTTGTTGGTTTAAAGCCTATTGTATTTGTAAATAGATGATTTGCAACACCTGCTTTTTTCTGATTACCATTTGCCTGAAATATGGACGACCATCCTTTCACCCTGAGTCTATATTTATTTTTTAAGGTAAGATGTGATTCTTGTATGCAGCAAATATCTGGCCTGAGTTTTTGTATCCAGTCAGCCAACCTGTGCCTCTTTAGAGGACTGTTCACATTAATGGAGAATATAGGTAAGTCTGGTAAAATTTGGGGTATCGAGTTTTTCAGAAGTCCAGTGGACATTTTTAATCCTTTCTCCACTGTGGAAGTTGGAGTTTGTTCAAAAGTTTCTGAGTGAGTTTACTTTTGTGGTAGAGGATTGGGCTGGTCATTATGGAGGATAAGTCTGAGAATATCCTGAAGAGCTGGTTTGTTTATGGCAAATTTCTTCAACATGAGAATTAATACTTCATTAAAGTATTTAATTTCTCCATCATAAATGAAACTCAGTTTAGCTGGATACTGGATCTAGGGTTGAAAGTTATTTTGTTTTAGGAGATTAAAAGTCAATGAGCACCCTCTTCTGGCTTGAGAAATTTCAACAGAGAGATCTTCAGTCATTCTAATATTAATGGTTTTCTTATGTCTGGCTACTTTCAGAATTTTCTCCTTCATATTAACTTTAGTGAAGTTACGAAGTTCAGGTTGAGTTGTGTTGGGGTTCTGAAACTGTCTGCTATCTGAATTTCAGAATCTCTTGGCATGTATGGAAAATTCTCTTTCATAATTTCATGGAGAAGAGCCTCTGTACCTTGCGAAGCCACTTCATTGCTTTCTGGAATTCCAATGAGGCGGATATTAGCTTTCTTTGAATTATCCCAGAGCTCTCTGAGAGAATGATCTGTTTTTGCTCTCCATTTCCCTTCCTCTTTGAGAGTTTGGGAGCTTTCAAAAGCTTTGTCTTCAATGTCAGAAATCTTTTCTTCTGCTTGCTCCACTCTGTTACTGAGGGATTCTACTGTATTTTTCAGATCTTTGAGGACTGCAAATTCTTGCTTCAGTGTGTCAAAATCTTTGGTGGTTTTGTCTTTAAATTCGTTGAATTCTTGAGACAACTTTGAATTTCTCCCAAAGTTCTAATTCCAACTTTTGAATATCTCCTTAAATTTCTAATTCCAAATTTTCCTCCATTCTATTAATCTTGTTTACAATCCAAATTCTGAATTCAATTTCTGACATCTCGGCCTGCTGTTTATGAATGGGATCTTCAGTTACATCTGCCATATCTTTCCTTGAGGGTGGTTGATGTACTCTGGTTATTCATGTTACCAGAGTTTTTCCACTGATTCTGTCCCATGATTATTTTACACAGTTTGACTTTTCCCCTGGAGCTTTGCCAGGGATCCGTACAGTCCTATGGCCTAAGAAACTGGGGACCTTTTTTGTGTGGTGGGGCTAAGTGGCTCTGTCTTGTTTTCAGATGGTCTCTGTCCTACCCTAGTGAAACAGTTACTCTGGGTTGAAGTCTCAGCTGTGAAGAAATAACAGCAATTAAGTCACCCCACCCTCCACAGGCAGCAATTGGAAAAGGAAAATCAAACCTTCTTACAACCACACACCCAGGGCACCACTTGGATAGTCCTGGGGTGAGTGGTTCAGTTCAAAAGGTACAAATCAATTGTCTCAGTCAGCACCTACCTCAGGTGGAAGAGTTTAAAAGGTCTCTGGCAACTATAGATCGTAGGGGTTTGCTGACAAGTCAAACATGACTTGCTCCGGTGCTCCATGAGGTCAGGAGGACCCACCCAGGAAATAGAGTAGTTTGGGAAGGTTGATGCCTCCTTCCCCACCTTGCACCTCTGTCACACCTAGTCACTGATAACCCCACAGGGCTGTGACCCAGTTGCCTCCAATGAGCAGATACTCCAGGTGTTTGTACCTGACTGAATCACAAGGAAATCTGTGTCTCCTCAGACTGCTGCTCTCTGCTTCTATCCGGCATGGGGATGTGAGGCCTGACAACCTCAGGTACTTGATGGAGGCTGGGGATATTCCCTCAGTTCCAGCCCTGCCCCTGATTGATGTTACTGACAGAAGAGAACAACTTTGTGGAATTTGTTTCTGTCCTGGCTAAATTCCCCTGCAGAAGAGAAGCTGTTTTGAGTTCACAGAACCTGTGCCTCACGCCCTGTCTTTGCTGCTACAGGTTTGTGTTTGCTGCATGGTTAGCTGTCAGTTCTAGCCTTCTGCCCTCCTTTGTCTAGGCTGATGATCCCCTGGGGGCCAGGTGCATCTTAAGCTCAGTAAAGCGGTCCTCTGGGTCAGCCCTGTCCTGGGAGTCTGTGACACTGCCTGTGCGTTTTCTATTCCCCACGCTCCACCCAGGCTGGTACCTCCTCAGGTAAACCTTTTACTCATGGGGCCTGCATTTCCGTCCCAGATCTGTTCCGACGGTGGTTGCCACCTGAGAAGTTGCCAGGCCTCCTCTGGTTGCCCAGTGAGACAGTGGGTGTGACTCTGGAATATCCAGGGGTGACCCCTATTGTTGACAGAAAATGGCTGCAGCTCTATGCCTCGGGGTACCACCGCTCTGGTGTGGTTCCCTCTCAGTCCTCTCCTCACTCCTGTGCCACAGAATCAGCACTGACCAGCAGCTGTCCAGGCCCTGTCCACACTCCTCAAGAAATCACCCAAGAATCTGGACTCCTGGGGGACAGGCCTCCAGACCTCAGAGTGAGAGTGGAGGGGAGTGCTGGGAGCTCAGAATTGCAGGTAGAGAATATATACAATTTTATATGGTTTTATGCCTGGCAGGGGAGCACCATGGCACCCTAGTAGGGTAACTTAAGTCCAGTTTGTAGAGGGTCTCTCCCGTGGAGTATAATGGGAGGACTTTTCAACCCTGCTTATTTGTTTATAGGGTACTCTGAGCTGTTCTCATGGCGGAGGGGACTCCTGTCTGCTTGGTGATGGATTTTGTACCTTTTGTTTGTATCCTTGGGGTCACAGCTCGTCTCATCATGGTTGATGTGCATTCTTCAATCTTCTTTCTCTCTTGATACAGCTCTAATCCGCCAGGTTACTTGCTAAATTTCTGTCCTTTAACTCTCCTTCTGGATGGGAGCCTCTGTGGAAAGCTGACTTCAGTCAGCCATCTTGTCACTTTGTGGTTTTTTTTTTCAGGTGGACTCTCTTTTTCCAGGTACTCCACATGGGGATCATGATTCCATGTGGCTTCCAGTGTCCCAGTCCTGAGGGATATCTTTTGAGGCTGATTCACAAAGTTCTATTTGTCTTTATGAAGGATTTTTGGATCTAGCCCCTTCTCGAATCCCTACTTTGAAAATATCTGTCCCATAGTTAGTATTCAATAAATAAAGCCCTAATTAGGAAAAAAATACAGGTAAAAGATAATCACTATCACTAACTTGTGAAATAATAGCAGATTATAGTATTCTTCTGAGTATGTTTCTGTAAAGACCTAACTACTTGTGCACCCCTGTGCTCGGGCACAGTCGGAGGGGCCAGCCATCTCCTCCCCTGCACCGGCTCTGACGCTGAGGTGCTCGGAGCCCCCATTCCCGGGCCCTTGCTCTTGCAGTCCTCTCAGGCCTGCCTCCCTGCCGCCCTCTCCTCGGGACAATGGCGTGCGTTGGTCGCGGCTGCCGCCTGGGACTCACCTTGGGCCTGCTGTGGGTGCTGCAGGCCAAGCTCACCATGTGCAAGGAGTGCATGGTGTGGCTGGACTCGGAGCTGGGCGAGCAGCCACCTGAGGACAGCTAGAGCTTCCAGTATGACCACGAGGCCTTCCTGAGCAAGGAGGACTCCAAGACCTTCGATCAGCTTACCCCAGAGGAGAGGCTGGGGAAGATCGTTGATCGAATTGACAATGATGGGGATGGCTTTGTCACCACTGAGGGGCTAAAAACTTGTATCAAACCAGCACAGAAAAGATACATCTATGATAATGTCACTAAAGTCTGGAAGGATTGTGACAGAGACAAAGATGATAAAATTTCCTGGGAAGAATACAAACAGGCCACCTATGATTACTACCTAGGAAATCCCGCCTAGTTTCATGATTCGTCAGATCATCACACCTTTAAAAAGATGTTGCCACATGATGATGAGAGAAGGTTCAAGGCTGCGGACCTCCATGGTGCCCTGACAGCCACTCGGGAGGAGTTCACTGCCTTTATGCACCGTGAGGAGTTTGAGCATATGAAGGAAATTGTGGTTTTGGAAACTCTGGAGGACATTGACAAGAATGGGGATGGGTTCGTGGATCAGGATGAGTATATGGCGGATATGTTTTCTCACGAGGACAGTGGTCCTGAGCCTGACTGGGTCGTGTCAGAACGGGAGCAATATAATGAATTCAGGATCTGAACAAGGATGGGAAGTTGGACAAAGATGAGATTCGCCACTGGATCCTCCCTCAAGATTATGACCACGCACAGCGCACAGGCTGAGGCCAGGCATCTGGTGTACGAGTCAGATAAAAACAAGGATGAGAAGCTAACTAAGGAGGAGATACTGGAGAACTGGAACATGTTTGTTGGAAGCCCAGCTACCAATTATGGGGAGCTTCTCACAAAAAATCATGATGAACTTTGATAGACACTCCCCATAACACGGCAGACTGTCATAGGATTTCTTTTATTATTTTGGGAAGTTACTGCATTTGTCTTATTTACAGCAGTTGTATTCCCCCCCAAAGCAAGTGTATGCCTCAGAGTAGGGGTATAAAAATTGTTTTTCACTCGATATTTACTGGGAAATGGTCATCATTATTTTTTCAGTACGATTTCTTTCAAAACACATTAAAATCTTGGTAGTTGAGAGTTCTCTATGGACTATATTGCTACAACATGACTTTTTAAGTTTTTCTTTTTCTCATTAAATTTAAACTCAAGGAGAATAAAACTTGAAAAAGCTCTGTTTCAGAAGTTGGGTGGGTTGGGTATATGAGTGACAGCCATGTATTTTAAATACTAGATTTTTTATATTTGCCACTGCTAAATAGTTGGCAAGATAAAGTTCTGATTAAGCAGAAGTGGGATGATCCTAGCAAGACTTCTTTCCAAGCAAGTCTGATATTTCAGATTCTTCCTTCTTGACTTTACACTTTGGAATGTTATCGTGCATTTTTTTCTGTAGGGACCTGCTAATGTCCCTACAGAACAATTATAATAAATTATAAGATAATAAACAATTATTCCACATCTTTGTTTAAAAAAAAAAGAAGACTTTACTCATAATTATAAAAAAGTAAGCTTTTTGTCTTCTCTTTTTAATTTTTTTTTTTTTTTTTTTTTTTTTGAGACAGAGTCTCACTATATCACCCTTAGTAGGGTCTATGGCATCACAGCTCAAACTCACGGGCTTAAGCGATTCTCTTGCTTTATTTATTTGTTTATCTTTATTTATTGAATATTTATTGTGGGATTCGAACCTGCCTGCTTGGGTGTATGTGGCCAGTGCCCTAACCACTGAGCTACTGGCGCCGAGCCCATCTTTTGTTTTATTGTGCTTTAAGGCAAGGAAAAAATCAAGAAGGTGCTTGAAGAGTTAGTCAGAAAGTTTGAAGAGGTACTTCTTGAGCAGTAGAGTGACTTTAGTATGGCCTCTTTGGTGTTGTTGAGGTGGCCTCTTAACTGAGCACTAGTTCCAAGGGCTTTAACCCTCAATTTCCCTCCTTTTTTTTCTTTTTGTTTTTTATTCCTTGTCCTCCCCAAATTTCTAACTCTAGCCTTTCTAAGAGACCTTTGTGTTTTGTTTTTGAGACAAGGTCTCACTGTGTTGCCTTGGCTAGAGTTAAGTGGTGTCATCAAAGCTTACTGCAGCCTCAGACTCCTGGGCTCGAGTGAGTCTCCTGCCTCAGCTTCCCGAGTACCTGGGACTAGAGGTGTAAGCCACTTCCTCTAGCTGAGGCAAATTTAAAGTCACTCTACTGCTCAAGGAAGTATCTCTTCAAACTTTTTGACTAACTCTTCAAGCACCTTCTTGATTTTTTTCTTTGCCTTAAAGCACAGCAAAACAAAAGATGGGCTTGGCATCCGTAGTTCAGTGGTTAGGGTGCTGGCCACATACACCCAGCCAAGCAGGTTTGAATCCCACAATAAATATTCAATAAATAAAGATAAACAAATAAATAAAGCAAGAGAATCGCTTAAGCCCATGAGTTTGAGCTGTGATTCCATGGCACCCTACTAAGGGTGACATAGTGAGACTCTGTCTCAAAAAAAAAAAAAAAAAATTAAATTAAAAAGAGAAGACAAAAAGCCTACTTTTTTCTAATTATGAGTGGTTAAGTCTTTGTTATAGAAACATACTCAGAAGAATACTATAATCTGCTATTATTTCACAAGTTAGTGATAGTGATTATTATCTTTTACCTGTATTTTTTTTCCTAATTAGGGCTTTATTTATTGAATACTAACTATGGGCCAGGTATTTTCAAAGTGCTCTACATATGTAATCTGGAAGGTAAGGACTATCATACTCATTTTACAGATAGAGAAACTGAGGTACAGAAAGGTGAAACAACTTATTCAAGGTTACTTGTTTTAGCTTTTTTTGGTATTTCTCTATAATTTAAACACATTATTGACTACTGTATATATAATATTTATTTTTGAATGACTAAAAGTTTTAAAATGTTTTAAAACTCAGAAGGAACAAAATGATAATGAAAAGTCTTCCTCTCATTTGTGCCTATCAACTATCCAGTTCCCCCGGTAGAAGGGACCAGCGTGATTAGCTGGGTTGTCTCCAGAGAGAGTGCATGTATGTACAAGTGAAAACACCCATCTACTGATGCTGGGTGTGTTCTCTCCCCTCTTTTACACAAATGGCGGTATGTTTAATCACACTGTTCATCTGGACAGCAATCTATATTGGTATATCAGATGCTACTTTATTTTCTTGTAGTACTGTAATTTTGGTGCATCATTCTCCTTCTAAGGAATAGTTTGTTTTCAGTCTGTTGCTCTTACAGACTATTGCTATAAGTAATCTATACAAACACACATGTGTTAACATGGTTTTATTTTATGCTTTTCAGGTTAAAATAGTATTTTTCCCATGTTGAAATATCTTGAGCCTAATATTTAATGTCTGGATTAATGAATTCTCACTGCCCAGTAATTTCAGTTTTTTTTTTTGTTTTTTTTTTTTGGGGGGGGGGGTGGCAGATCCTTGCCCTGTCCTTGCAGCTAGAGTGCAGTGGCCTCATCATAGCTCACTATAGCCTCAAATTCCTGGGCTTAAGGGACCCTCCTACCTCAGCCTCCCGAGTCTGGGACTACAGGCGCGTGCCACCAAGCCCAGTTAGTTTTTTCTATTTTTAGTAGAGGCAGGGATCTGGGTCTTGTTCAGGATAGTCTTGAACTTCTAACCTAAAGTGATCTTCCCACTTCATCCTCTTAGAGTGCTAGGTTTATAGGCATAAGCCACCATGTCTAGCCTATTTTCAAATTTTATTCATCTTTAAGATGACCAAAGTCTCACTCCTGAAGCTTGGAATACTCTTACATTTAATAGTCAGTGTGTGTTTCCTGTGTGTTAGGGTTGGAATATTGGGAAATCTTTTTTTTTTAGACAGAGTCTCACTTTGTTACCCTCAGTAGAGTGCTGTTGTGTCACAGCTCACAGCAACCTCAAACTCTTGGGCTTAAGCGATTCTCTTGCCTCAGCCTCCCAAATAGAACTATAGGCACCTGCCACAATGCCTGGCTATTTTTTGTTGCAGTTGTCATTGTTGTTTAGCTGGCCTGGGCTGGGTTCGAACTTGCCAGCTTTGGTGTATGTGGCTGGCACCTTAACTACTATGCTATGAGCCGAGCCAATAGTGGGAATTCTTAATCAGGAGTCCTCTAATAGATAAGCATTTATTCTGTGCAGAATGTTGTCTGACGCTTTCATTTAATGCCCTAAGGGACCATTGACCTGAAAGGGTTGAGAGCCAGGGTACTAGAGATATAATAATTGTGGGGCAGCAGCCGCATTGTGCTCTTGTTTTGTGGTCTCTCCTTACAGCACAGAGCCTGGAATGGAGCTATGGTAGTCAGTGAAGACATGGCAGTAATGCCATGATACACCTTCTCCTGCTTTAAGTCTGTCTGCGTACTTCTTTAATAGTAGCATTCATTGCCTTAGTCTAGTGTTTATTGTATTTTTCTACTGCTCTTGTTTATTCAGGGGCTGCCTATTGTCAGTTTATGGACATGCTGTTCCCTGGCTCCATTGCTTTGAAGAAAGTGAAATTCCAAGCTAAGCTAGAACACGAATACATCCAGAACTTCAAAATACTACAAGCAGGATTTAAGAGGATGGGTGTTGACAAAGTAAGTAAATATACTTTATGTAGGTGTATGTTTCTTTTTATTGTATGTTATTTTTATTTTTGAGACTTTGTTACCTTAAGGAGAAGGCAGTGGAGTCATTGTAGCCCAGTGTAACCTCAAACCTCTTGGCTCAAGTGATCCTCCTGCCTTAGCCTTTCAAGTAGCTGGGACTACAAAGCACCCTCCACTATACCTGGTTAAATTTTTTTTTTTTTTTTTTTTTTTTTTTTGAGACTCACTTTGTCACTCTGGTGGCAGCATAACTCACAGCAACCTTAAATTCCTGGGCTCAAGCGTTTCTTTTGCCTCAGCCTCCCAAGTCACTAGGACTACAGGTGCCTGCCACAATGCTTGGCTATTTTTAGAGATGGGATCTTGTTCTGGCTCAGGCTGGTCTCCAACCTATGAGCTCAGGCTGTCCATCTGCCTTGGCCTCCCAGAGTGCTAGGATTATAGACGTGAACAACTGCACCGGGCCGCTAACTAGTTTTTCTGTCTTTAGTAGAGACAGAGGTCTTGATCTTGCCCACGCTGGTCTTGAACTCCTGAGATCAAGCAATCTATACCCGCTTTGGCCTTCTGGAGTGCTAAGGTTATAGGCATGAGTTACTGTGTCTGGCTCTAGCTAATGTTTCTATTTCTAGTAGAGACAGGGTGTCACTCTTAATCAGACTGGTCCCAAACACCTGAGCTCCAGTGATCTTCATGTCTCAGCCTCCCAGAGTGCTAGGGTCATAGGTGTGAGCCAGTGTACCTAGCCAGGTCAGTGTTTCTTAGCTAACGATTGTTACTGAGGGTACAGATGCTAGCCTATGACTTTTTGACTTTTTTTCCTTCTAATTTATCTAGTTACCTTTTCTCTGGTTAACAAAGAATTTCCTGGGAGCAAAGTGTCTCTACCCTCTTACCGTCGTATCTTTTCATCATCTATGAAGTTTGGAATTGTCAGTCTGTCAATCTGTGCCTGTGATTTTTTAAAAATTACCCTTTGATCTTTATTAGTCTGAGGTCCAATTCTCTTAACCTTTGGATTTACCTCTGTAAAGTGCACTGTACAAAGAATTAAATACTTCCAATAGACAAGATTCTAGAAATAGTTGCTTTTTATAGCAGGTTCCAAGGAGTGTCCCTGGTAGGTGCTGAGAACCTCCCTCCTGCCCTCCTGTTATTTGAAGTGATTAGAAACATGGTCCACTAGGCTTCATTAGCACAAATAATTACCTCTGTTTTAGCAGGTAGTAGATTATTATAAAATTAAGCAGTTTGCCCCCCCTCCAAATTATCCCATAAGAAGAGTTTATCCTTTTTAGGGATAACCTTTGTTTTTTGAGACAGTATCTCATTTTGTCACCGTTGGTAGAGTGCGGTGGCATCATAGCACACAGCAACCTTATACTCTTGGGCTCAAATGATTCCCTTGCCTCAGCCTCCCAAGTAGCTGGGATTACAAGCGCCCACCATGACACCTGGCTATTTTTTGTAGAGGCGAGGTTTCACTCTTGCTTAGGCTGGTCTCATACTCCTGAGCTCAAGTTATCCACCCACCTTGGTCTCCCAGAGTGCTAGGATTACAGATGTGAGCCACTGCACCCATCTTGGATAACTTTTCTTTTTAAGTTTGTCATATCACCTAATTACCGTATATACTTGAGTATAAGCCGAGTTTTTTTCGGCACAAAATTTGTGCCGAAAAACCCGAACTCGGCACAAATTTTGTGCCAAAAAAACTTGGTTTATATTCGAGTATATACGGTATCTTTGTGTGTCTGGTTTTTATTTTGAAATCAGTTTTATTTATTTTAGTTTTGTCTCTGTGTAGTATATAAAAAAGCATTTGTAGTATAAGGATATCATTTTGTTTTCAGGCATAGTTTTAATAGGGTCAGCTTATATGCAATAATTTTTTTTTTTTTTTGAAACAGAGCCTCAAGCTGTCACTCTGGGTGGAGTGCTGTGGCATCACAGCTCACAGCAAACTCCAGCTTCTGGGCTTAAGTGATTCTTTTGCCTCAGCCTTCCAGGTAGCTGGGACTACAGGTGCCTGCCACAACGCCCGGCTATTTTTTTTTTTTTTTTTTGGTTGTAGTTGTCGTTGTTGTTTGGCAGTCCCATGCTGGATTTGAACCCGTCAGCTCTGGTGTATGTGGCTAGCGACTTAGCCGCTTGAGCTACAGGCGCCAAGCCATGCAATAGATTTTTTTATTCTTTTTTATGGAATTATCTATTTTGAATGTAGAGAATTTCTAAAGCATACAAAAGTAATAATAAATAATATAAATAGTAAATAGTATAATATTAAATAGTAAATAAATGTTTCGTATCTATTTCTATTTCACCCTATGTATACTCTGGGTTTTTTGTAGTGGGTCAAGACATAATATTTTACTTGCGGATTTTTAGTATTATATAAAATAATTAAAGCAATTAACATTTATTTGTCAGAGGGGTGACAAATATAGATTATTATCTTGTGAGTGGAATCCTTGGAGATTAAGAGATAGTTATATTCTGTCCATACCTGAATGATTTGAATACCTGATAACACTGTATTCTTGTGTCCTTAAGTAGCTTTTTTTGTTTGTTTTGTTTTCTTTTTGAGAAAGAGTCTTACTCTGTTACCCTTGGTAAAGTGCTGTGGTGTCATAGCTCACAGCAATCTCAAACTGTTGGGCTTGAGCAATCCTTTTGCCTCAGCTTCCTGAGTAGCTGGGACTACAGGCACTTGCCACTATGCCCAGCTAGTTTTTCTATTTTAGTAGAAACAGGGTCTTGCTCTTGCTCAGGCTGGTCTCAAACTCCTGAGCTCAGGCAATCCACTCACCTCAGCCTCCCAGAGTGCTAGGATTATAGGTGTGAGCCACCATGCCCGGTGTTGTTTTTCTTTCTTTCTTTCTTTCTTTTCTTTTTCTTTTTTTTTTTTTTTTTTTTTTTTTTTTTTTGAGATGAGGTCTTACTGTGTGGCTCAGAGTGGTCTCAAACACCTGGGCTCAAGCAATCCCCAGGCTTAGCCTCCTGAGTAGCTGGGAGTTTAGGTGTGCACCATGGTGCCTGGGATTGAAACTAATGGAAAAGTATGTCATTTTGGCTGGTGCGGTGGCTTATGCACTTTGGAGTCTGAGGTGGGTGGATTGCCTGAGAGACCAGCCTGAGCAAGAGTGAGACCCTGTCTCTAAAAATAGCCAGGTATTGTGGTGGGTGCCTGTAGTCTCAGCTACTCGGGAGGCTGAGGCAAGAGAATTGCTTGAGCCCAAGAATTTGAGGTTGCTGTGAGCTATGATGCCATAGCACTCTACTGAGGGTGACAAAGTGAGACTGTCTCAAAAAAAAAGAAAGAAAAAAAAAATATATATAATTTTACAGAAATGTATCCTGGGACTGCTTCTGCACCTTTGCCTATTTTTAAGTCAGAAATTTGCTTTAACACAATTGATTATAAAGATTCCTGTGGTTGGTTTGCACTGTGTATTTCATTATTTGTGATAGGCAATATGGCTGTTCAAGTTCTGTGAGGGATTTACGTTTTATAGTGAAATAATACTTGTTCCTCTTCTTAGAATATGTTTAGATGTGTGTATGTGTCTTTTATGATACTTGTTCCTTTTTTGTTTTTGATTTCTTTTCATAAATTTGAGGGATTGGAGAGGGGTTGGTAGGTCGGTACTCTGTTGAAGGCAAACTGAATGATACTTGCTTTATACATTTCTAGAGGATTAGAACTAAGTTCTCTAAGATTTTTTTCTCCTTTTGTCAGAGCTTTATACTGATTTGCTGCATGGACAACTATATTTGTCAAAAGCCTCTTGCTTTGGGCTAAATAGTCTTTATTCTTCTCTGTAGATAATTCCTGTGGATAAATTAGTAAAAGGAAAGTTTCAGGACAATTTTGAATTCGTTCAGTGGTTCAAGAAGTTTTTCGATGCAAACTATGATGGAAAAGACTATGACCCTGTGGCTGCCAGACAAGGTCAAGAAACTGCAGTCGCTCCCTCTCTTGTTGCTCCAGCTCTGAATAAACCGAAGAAACCTCTCAGCTCTAGCAGTGCAGGTAAAAAAGTAATCCCAAAACATCATTTCTAAATAATAGTGTTCTAAGTGTTCATTTGACATTCAGCCAGAAGTTTTTGAGTAGCCATAGGTTTAAGGATCTTGAGCAGCATAATCGCAGGCATGTGGCAAGAGCAGAATTATGGTTTTAGGGAAATCCTTGTTTGTCTTTAGATCCTATGGCTGTCTGTAAACAAGCCACTTCAACTCTTGTCTCACACAATTTCCTCCTCTATAAAATGGGAGTTTTAATAGTTGGCCCTAGAGAGTTATTTTTGAGACCTGGATGAGTTACTGTATGCCATTTTGCCAAAGCTCTTGAGCTGTATAGAATAGGTAATGCCTTAGGGTGGCACACATAAGATAGATTTAGTTCAAAAATAAGGGCATTTTTCACAGAACTTTAGTATGGGAAGTTCTAATTAAGACCTAATTCCTAGGACCTGAAAGAACTGTTTAGGTCTCTTAGAAGCAGTTCTTGGCGTTCTGCATCATCACTTTGTAAATCAGCTTCTTTTGCTTACTTATGGCTTCTCTGCCCTTCCTAGAACTTTGGCTTTGGCTGGTAAGTAGCTTTGGCTTGGTGTGATGCTAACAGAGTCTGGGAGGCAGGGATTGATTTTCGTGACCTTCCTGTAAAGGCATTGGCTTAATAGGTTTCCCAAGATGCATTTGCAGTAGTATATTTGTAGAACATGTGTAATCTGGGGTAAGGCAGATGTTCTACAGCTGCTGATTCCTCCTTTTCCAGAAGATGGCAAGAACATTAGTTCAGGTTCCATAATACCTTGAGAGAGGCTGATCCATCTGGTAGGCAGAAAGGGTGATTACTTTTTAATCAGCTTTATGGCGATATAGGTCACATGCCATACATTTTACCCACTTAAATTGTACAATTCATGCTTTCCAGTATAGTCAAAGACTTGTGTAACCATTACCACAGTCAATTTTAAAACATTTCTATTACTCCAAAAAGAAATCTCACTCGTACTCAATAGCAGTCACTTCAATTCCTGCCCTCAGCCCTATGTAACCACTAGTCTGTTTTGTGTCTCTGTGGATTTGCTTATGCTGAATATTTCCTATAAATGGAATCATAGAATATGTGATCCTTTTATGTCTAGTTCCTTTCACTTAATATTATGTTTTCAAGATTCATGCCATAGCATGTATCAGTACTTATTCCTTTTATTGCAGAATAATCTATTGTATGGCTGTATGTCACTTATTTACCAGTTGGTGATCATTGGATTATATCCACTTTTTGGCTATTATGACTAATGCTGCCATGAACATTCATCTGCAGCTTCTGTGTAGACACATATTTTATTTATTTATTTTTTTGAGACAACCTCAAGCTGTCACCCTGGGTAGAGTGCCGTGGCATCACAGTTCACAGCAACCTCCAACTTCCGGGCTCAAGCGATTCTCCTGCTTCCACCTCCCAAGTAGTTGGGACTATAGGCACCCGCCATAACACCCAGCTATTTTTTGGTTGCAGCCGTCATAGTTGTTTGGAGTGCCCAGGCTGGATTCAAACCTGCCAGCTCAGGTGTATGTGGCTGGTGCCTTAGCCACTTGAGCCACAGGCACTGAGCCTAGACACATATTTTAAATTCTCTTGTATATAGACTCAAAGAGTATATACTCTTGGAGCAGAATTGATATTCTGTGTTTAACCTTTTACAGAGCTGCCCTGTTTTCCAAAGTGGCCAAAACCATTTTCATTCCCGTCAGCAGTATATGAGGGTTTCATTTTTTCAAGATATTGAGTACTTTATTCTTTATTTAGAATGCACTTAGATAACTGTGCATTTCATATTCAGATGCTGCTGGCAGTTGAGTGGAGACTTGTAATAAGCATTTAGTCTTTGGGATAAATATATACAGATGAGAGCCATCCAGAGGAAATGTCTTTAAGTGTGGGCAAAAGTCCTTATGATTATTGAGTTTTTGGTGTCAGGAAGATTAGATATTTCTAAGCCTGACTTAATGTACAAACTTTACAAAATAATTGCTAAATGAATAGGTAAATAAGACACTAGGCATGGTGGCTCATGCCTCTGATTCCAACACATTGGAAGGCCACAGTAGGGAGGATTGCCTGAGGCCAGGAGTTGAAGACCAGCCCTGGCAACATGGTGAGACCCTCACCACTACAAAATTAAGAAAAATTAGCGGGCTATGGTGGCAATCACTTGTAGTCCTATCTACTTGGGAGGCTGAAGCAGCATTGCTTGAGTCCAGGAGATCAAGGTTGTAGTAAGGTGGAATCTTATTACTACACTCTGACAGGGGTGACAGAAAAGGGCCCTGTCTCAAAAAAAAAACAAAACAATTTTAATTTGTAGGGAGGTTGGCTCCTTTACTCTTTTTTCCTTGTCTTTACCTGCTTTTGGCTATAAATACTGAGAGAAGTCTTAGTCAATGCTTTTCTCTCCTGGCCCTTCTAAAGACCTAACAGATCAGCAAAGATACACATTTTGACAAAATTAATGGTAAGTGTAGGCTTTCCCAACCTTATGGACTCCTTTTTGCTTCTAATTCAGAGAGTCTGAGGTTATGAGTTAGGGAATCAGTGGGCACCTAGTAACAGCTGAGACTGTTAGCTCATTCCTGCTGTGAAGTTGCCTTTGCTCCATGAAGCTGCTTTGTTAAGGATTTGTTGGATCCATGTTAAGGTAGATCATCTGTATGTACCAGAATGACTGTCCTTCTTTCAGATGATAGTCCCATTCACCACAGCAGAGAAAAGATCTCACCGAAGGACTTACTCCCAGCACGAAAGATCATGGCTGCTATTGGTACTTAACTGCTGACAGGATAAATAGCACTTTAGGCAAATGTGGGAGTGTTGTCTTGCATGCTGGTGCTTTTTGAATTGGCTCCCTTCACTGAACACCTGTGGAAGGCAGTGGGTTGGTCATAGCTTTCCTTTATTGTCTTGTAAAGTTTTTTTTTTTTTTTTTTTTTTTTTTAATTTTCTTCTCTTCAAAAACATTTCCTTTCTCAGCTCCACAGAGACCCATTTCAACACAGAGAACTACTTCTGCGGCTAAGCCTGGCCCCGGGGTGGTGCGAAAGAATCCCAGTGTGGGCAACGGGGATGACGAAGCAGCTGAATTGATGCAGCAGGTAGGCACCTCCTGTGTCTAGGGCATGGGTCACTTTGGGGGAAAAGACACTTTCTGCCATGACTGGGGATCCTTGTCCAGGTTCTCATACCCTTGCTGCTAAGAGATCAGGACAATGAGAGCCTGCCCACAGTTCACATTTTGTTTTCTTCATTCTTTGATTGTATGTGCCCCATGCTCTTAGATACCTTGGGAGTATTGAGGTGACTGGGTCACTTTTCCCATCATTGGAGTTAGTGTGGCTGACTTGCGCACCCTCTGAGCACTGTGGCTATGAGGAGCAAAAGTCCTGGGGAATGTTCTTCTCTGTAACTATTTCAAGGCATGAGGGTAAATGGGAAGAATGGTTAATACTGAGGCAGTTGGTCTTCTACTCTTCAGTAGATGTGCCAGCATCTGTTTCACTACTGCTCTTGCCTCAGCTAGTGTGTTCTGTGTAATGGAGCACAGGCTTTGGGTTACATGGATTTAGGGAGAAGTGAGAGTGGCTATGCCATTTAACTTCCATCTGGCAAGTCATTTAACCTCTCTGAACTTACTGCCTCATGTATGAAGTGGGGCTAGTAACTTATTTGCAGTAGTTGAGCAGATCACATGACGTGGTGTGAAGTGCCCAGAATGGTGTTTTGTGTCAGTGGTACTGGAGTAAATGGAAATGGGTAAAAGGCAGTTGTGGGTTATTATGGTTCTTGTCTGTGATCTTGTCTGAGATAGGTTCTGAAGTGTTCTTTAAAAGTTCATAGGAATCAGACTTTTAAAATTTTTTTGTGACTTTTATAAAGTAATATGCACGAATAGTCATAACAAAAATAGCCAACATTTTAAAAGTGCTTGTGCCATACACTGTCTAAGCTCTTTACTTTTGAGGCAGCCTTGGTGGTTTTACAGAATGGCTTGGAGAGGTTACATAACTTGAGCTAGGATTTGAACCCAGGTATGCCTGGCTCCAGGGCCTAGGCCGATCAGTCACTGCTGAATGGGAACTCGAGGAGGAGGTTGGATAACTTATCTAAGGAATACAGAAGGTTCTTTTTCTTGCTCCCACTTTGGAGTTAGAATTACTCACCAAGTAACTACTCTGGGCAAATTGCTGCTAAGCATTGGAGAGAATATAGGGCATGAAAGGTCTTTCCTGGACCTAGAAGGAGTTTTTGATATGGTTGGAGAAGATACACCTGCCAGTCTGTGATCTAAGTCTCAGATGAGTATGCAAAGCAAGAGCCACAAGTCTTGCAGGGGTGGGTGTGTTTGGATTGTGGGGGCCTGCTTTCCCTGGGTGGTAACTAAAATTAGCTGATCAGCACAGTAGAACTGTAGCCATGGAGGCTGGGAGGGGTTGTGGTCTTGAAGAGAAGGTTTGGAACTCTTGTGTGGTTGTGTGTCCCCATCAGTGCTATGAAAGGTTAGGAGACTAATGTTGCACAGGCTGAAAATTCAGCAAGCAGGTGTTTTATTAATCCTGGAAAGCTGGATCATGTTTCTGCCCAGCTGATTCAGCCCTGCCATAGAGGTATGTGTTTGGACCTGCACAGAGTTTTAAGTTTTCTTTTTTTTTTCTTTTTCTTTTTTTTTTTAATATGAAGGATTTAAGTCTCCCCAGTTTGCCAAAATCTTTACCACAGCTTCACAGCTTGTTACTGTCTTGGCTCTATCTGGGTCTGTCCCTTTGAAAGTATTTAAATTTTGTAGCCCTTGGTAAATACAGGAAATAGAGCCATGTGGCCTTGTTAGGCTAAGAGACAAACAGAATATTCTATGCAAACTACCTTGTGGTATTCATACCCTTGGAAAATCTGCAAGGAGTTCATATTCTTAAGTTATCCTGGAGAAATTTAGTTGATTTTAGTCCAAAGCAATGCCATGCAGTACAAACAAGATATGAGCCAGAAACGTGAGGCACATAATTTTAAGATTTTTCTACTAGCCACATTAAAATAAGTAAAACAAATAAAATTAGTTAACACAGTACCTGATATGTCAAAAAATATTATTATTCTAACATATAATCAGTAGAATTATCAATGAGGTGTTTTACATTTGAACACTGTACTAGGTCTTTGCATTTGATATGTGTTTAAAACTTGCAGCCCATCTCATACTGGCCACATTTCAAGTGCTTATATAGTCACATGTAGTTGATGGGTATTGTGGCTAGTGCAGGTCTGAAACGTTCTCCTCGGGCTTCTTATGTTGTAGCTATTTCTTTACTACCAGAGAAAGCTCTAAGAGTGGCCTTTATTACTAGCCACAGATTTTTGGTAGCTTCATGAATAAGGTTTTTTTTTTTTTTTTTTTTTGCAGTTTTTGGTCAGGGCTGGGCTTGAACCCACCACCTCCGGCATCTGGGGCTGGCGCCCTACTCAGTTGAGCCACAGGTGCCGCCCCATGAATAAGCATTTAAGGGAGTACCAGGTGAAAGCCAGTGATAAGCATATTGTTTTTTGTGTATGTGTAGTTATTGAGTTACATAGACAAATGCTGCTTTGGCATTATAGGTGTGACCCAGAGCAGGGTGCCTCTTTTGATGTCTTTGATGGTTTGTAGGACAGCGAGGGTTTTTTTTTTTTTTTTTTTTTTTTTTGAAGACAGAGTCTCAAGCTGTCACCCTGGTGGAGTAGGGTGGTATCACAGCTCACAGCAACCTCCAATTCCTGGGCTCAAGTGATTCTCTTGCCTCAGCCTCCCAAGTAGCTGGGACTACAGGCACCCGCCACAATGCCCATCTATTTTTTGGTTGTAGCCGTCATTGTTGTTTGGTGGGCCTGGGCTGGATTCAAACCTGCCAGCTCAGGCGTATGTGGCTGGCGCCTTAGCCGCTTGAGCCACAGGCACTGAGCTGACAGCGAGGGTTTTAATGGGTTATGTGGATGGCATTATTGAAACATTATGTGCAGATGGAATCCAAGGTAATGTTCCTTTTTAAGCTGTTTTGACTTCTTTCCTTCTTGGTCACTAACCCTTCCAGGCATGTGGTTAGTTAGGATCATGGAACTGAAGCTCAGAGTTAGCTTCTTACTGCCTTTCTATCTATCCCTGTACCCTGCTTTGGGGCTATTGCAGTACAGGCAGCAAGCCACAGCAAAAGGAGGGGTGGGAAGAGTGCAGGAAGTGGAGGATGTGCTTTGCTGGCCACTGGGCAATAGTAGTACTTCATTGAAAATTTATTTTTGAAATTGATTTCTGTGTTTGATGAAGGAATAGTGAAAGGCTATTGAGAACTGTGATTCGGGTTTGGTCTGTTCAGGACCTTGCTGGAGAACTTTGAATTAAGTGCTTTGACAAAATTGTTTGGGTGGTCCCCATCAGTGTTCTTCATCTCTGGATGCTCTGATTGCAGGTTATGAAGGGGAGTTTTCTTCCACCCTGGGATGAGACTTGATCCCCTCTCTTGTGTTTGGCTTCTTCAATAGGCTATGAGGCTGTCTGCTTCATGTTTTTGTGTTATTTTGTTTTTTTAAAGAGACAGAATCCGGCTATGTTTCTCAGGCTGGCCTCAAATTCCTGGGCTCAAGTGGTCCTCCTGCCTCAGCCTCCTGAGTAGTTGGGACCATAGGTGAGCACCACTGCACCCAGCTTGCTTCTGTTTTTGCAGGTGTACATTCAGAAGGTTGGACTAGATGACTCTGTGGTCCCTTCTGGCTTTCAGAATTCTTGCTACCCAGATTATTCTCAGCAGCTGCATCTTTGCTTTCCTGCCTTGACCTTCCATGCTGCTCTATGGCCTTAACCTTTACATTCAGGTTTATTTTTTTCTTTTTTTGAGACAGAGTCTCACTCTGTTGCTGTGGATAGAGTATTGTGACATCATAGTTCATGGCAGCCTCAAACCCCTGGGTTCAAGCATTCCTCTTTGTCAGCCTTCTGAGTAGCTGAGAGTACAAGCGCCCACAACAATGCCCAACTAGTTTTTTCTATTTTTAGTATAGATGGGGTCTTGCTCTTGATCAGGCTGGTCTTAAACTCCTGAGCTCAAGCATTCCGCCCATCTCAGCCTTCCAGAGGGTGGAATTACAGGTGTGAGCCACCACGCCTAGCCTAAGCTCAGTTTTTGTGAGGGTTTCTTAACTGTGTGATATGCCATGCAGTTTGTATTCAGTGAAATTTAAATTAAATTTATTTGTCATAGGCTTGAATATAATGTATTGGAATGAAGATGCACCATGGTTAAAGTACACAAAGGACTGTGAGTGTTAGGACTTCAATTGCTGTTAGCTAGGTAGAGCTCTGGCCTCAGCACTGAAATTTATTTCTTATTTCTTTTTATTTTTAAGACAGTCTCAAGATATCCCCCTGGGTAGAGTGCCATGGCGTCAAGAGTTCACAGCAACCTCAAACTCTTGGGCTCACGTGATTCTCTTGCCTCAGCCTCCCAAGTAGCTGAGACTACAGGCGCCCGCCACAACATGTGGCTATTTTTGTTATTGTTGCAGTTGTCATTGTTGTTTTAGCTGGCCCAGGCGGGGTTCCGACCCACCAGTCTTGGTGAATGTTGCTGGCACCCTACCCACTAAGCTACGGACGCTGCCCTGAAATTTATTTCTTTATAAACTCTTTATGGGGAACAGAGCTGCAGTGGGGCTCATGGAGGATCATACTTCTCTTTCCATTGACCTCCACATTCGTCCAGACTTGGACTTGACTGACCATTTCCCTGGTTAAGGACTCAATTTATGATTGTCAGCTATGTTGTTGGGCTATGTTGTGGGTTCTACTTCTATATTTGTCCCAGACTTCCTTAGTATTTTCTCCTTGATACTCTTTCAGTCCTTGAGAAGTTCCTGCATGTGGTGTAGTCTATGCTTTCCTGGGAGCTATTATACTCAATGTTGCCATGAATAAACCCAAATTGTTTATCTGGGGCTGAAAAAAATTGATATTAAACTGTAGTGGTTTTTGTCCATGTTGGATTTGATCAAAGTCCATATCTCCCTTTGGATTAGAAGTCTGTCTAATGTTTATAATTGCATTAATGCCAGTTATCTCACCCTTTTAATGTCTCTTGCAGGTCAACGTATTGAAACTTACTGTTGAAGACTTGGAGAAAGAGAGAGATTTCTACTTTGGAAAGCTAAGGAACATTGAATTGATTTGCCAGGAGAATGAGGGAGAAAATGACCCTGTGTTACAGAGGATCGTAGACATTCTCTATGCCACAGATGTACGTGTTGACATGAGGATATTTTCTGTTTTGCTACTTCAGAGACAATAGGCTTTTTTTTCCTAATTTTATTTATTTATTTATTTTTTGCAGTTTTTGGCCAGGGCTGGGTTTGAATCTGCCACCTCTGGCATATGGGACAGGCGCCCTCCCTCTTTGAGCCACAGGCACTGCCCATTTTCTAATTTTTTTTTTTTTTTCCGCAGTAGTCTTTTTTTTTTTCCTTGAGACAGAGCCTCAAGCTGTCGCCCTAAGTAGAGTGCTGTAGCATCTCAGTTCACAGCAATCTCCAACTCCTGGGCTCAAGCGAGTCTTCTGCCTCCGCCTCCCAAGTAGGTGGGACTATAGGCGCCTGCTACAATGCCCAGCTATTTTTTGGTTGCAGCCATCATTGTTGTTTGGTGGGCCTGGGCTGGATTTGAACCCGCCAGCTCAGGTGTATGTGGTTGGCGCCTTAGCTGCTTGAGCCACGGGTGCTGAGCCGAGAAAATAGGTTTTATCTACCAGGTTTCACCAAACTCTTTGCCAATGCTTATTGTGTTCCAGTGTGCTATTCATCCAGAGACTTTATCTTTGGCTGGGCACAGTGGCTCATGCCTGTAATGCTAGCCCTTTGGGAGGCTGAGGCAGGAGGACCACTTGAGCCTAGGAATTCAAGACCAGCCTGAGCAACAGTAAGACCTTGTCTTTACAGACAGAAAAATTAGCTAGATGTGGTGGTAAATACCTATAGTCTCAGCTACTTAGGAGGCTGATGCAGGAGTATTGCATGAGCCCAGGAGTTTGCGGCTGCGGTGAGCTATGATAACACCATTGCACTCTAGCCCAGGACCAGAGCAAGACTCTGTCTCAAAAACAAACTTCATCTTTGACCCCTCCGAATCAGCCAGAGAGTACTTCTTCGCTGCTTCAGCCTCTGCTTTTAGGTCTATGAGCCCTTGAGGAAGGAATAGTACAGAGAGGTGGCTAGCTTGCCCATCTTTTATAGTTTGTGACCACTAATAGATGATGAATACCACAAAATGCTCTTAGCTAGAACTATCCCCCGGAGCCCTACTTCACCCCCTGCAGCTTGGACTCTTCAGCTTTAGGTGCTGCATCCATTGTATCAGAACCCCAGCATGCCTTGGAGAATCGGGCACATGGTCTCTTTCAGTGTCTGCTGCCCACAGCTGTCAGGGTGTGCCTTTGCACCTCCCTGCCAGGGGCTTGCCTAGTTCCCCTTCCTTCAGAGTACTTTGTGATTAGGTTTCTTTGGATCCATGTTTATTTACACAGCTAGATCTGCAGATGTTAATCATGACATGTTAGCTGATGAAGGAAGTCTGATTTTTTTCTGGATTTACCATTTGGTATATTGCTGGGTCCACTGTTTAATGGTTGTGTTTATAATTCTTCATCCCTAGCAAGGTTTGTAGGATCACATTAAAAACTATTTGTAGTATTGTGTAGCACTATACCAATGTAAGGTAATGCTAATGCTGTTATCATCACTGTCCCCTAGATATATCTTGTGAATTTGGAGGTTAGAAATTAAGATCAACCACTGAAAAGTTGATAATCCGTTGAATAAATTTTTATTTTGGGCTCATTCTGTGCTAGATAATGAAAACAAAGATGATCAAGATATATGGCCTAGTCTGTGTATTATTTTAGTAGTATCAGATCTTAAGTAATTTTAGCCACAGAGATTTAATTGGGGGAAAAAAAAAAGATGGTGGTTGAAGGAGAAACTTAATTTTTGTAGTAGAGTAGTATATATAGTCATTTCCTGCTGTAAGTACATATCAGCATGCTTTGGAGTGAACATGAGGTAGGAGCCTCGGATCTGTTCTTCCCTTACACACCCCTCAGTTTTCTCATGCCACTAACCTTGAGTCAGGCTTGCTGTGTGGGTGTTTGTGGGGAAAGCATGTCTCTGAAGTATTAACACGACCAAAGGAAAGTGTAAAGAAAAGCTGACTGCGTAGACAGTCTGCAAAGAGGAGGAGGTAGGTACTGAACTTTATGGAGAGACTTAATGGGATTTTTTGAGGGTAAATTTTGTCTTTTTTTTTTTTTGAGACAGTCTTAACTCTGTGCCCTGGGTAGAGTTCAATGGCGTCATAGCTCACAGCAACCTCAAACTCTTGGTCTCAGATCTCTGTGCCTCAACCTCCTCTGTGCCTCAACCTCCTCTGTGCAGGCGCCTGCCACAATGCCTGGCTAGTTTTTCTATTTTTAGTAGAGATGGGGTCTCATTTTTGCTCAGATTGGTCTTGAATTTTTGAGCTCAGGTGATCCCACTTGCCTCAGCTTCCCAGAGTACTAGGATTATAGGCGTGAGCTGCTGTACCTGGCCAATTTTCTGTCTTTTTAAAGACAGCTTTATTGAGGTATAATTGACATATATTAAACTGTATATATTTAAAATGTACTCACTAATATATTTAAAATGACTCACTAATTAAGACATTGTAATATACATTACTTCCAAAAGTCTCAGGGTAAATTTGATTCTGCTCAGTTTTTGCCTTATGTGATTTTACTATCCAAGAAATAAAATTGTGGTCACTTGGTCTGTGTGATTAATGCAAACTGTATGGTAGAGCCAGGAAGAACCATTGACTTCAAGAGGCTTTAAATATGAGGAAAGTGAGCTGGCTGTAGTATCTCCCACTTGTCATCCCAGCACTTTGAGAGACCAGGGTAGGAGGATTGCTTGAGGCCAGGAGTTTAAGACCAGCCTGGACAACATAGGGAGATTGTTATATAGAAAAAAATGCAAAACTTAGCCCAGCATGGTGTGTGTATCTAAATTCTTAGCTACTGCTGAGGCAGAGGATCACCTGAGGCCAGGAGTTCAAGGTTGCAGTGAACTGCTGCATTCCAGCTTGGCCAATAGTGAGGCTGTCTCAAAAAAAAAAAAAAAATGAACCCACCGTAGAAATTAAATTTTTTCAGAGTTGAGTAATAGTTTTTCCCTTTCATTTTTCCATTTCAGGAAGGCTTTGTGATACCTGATGAAGGAGGCCCACAGGAGGAACAGGAAGAATATTAACAGCTTGGACCAGCAGAACAACATCCGAATTCTTCACTCCAAATCATGTGCTTAACTGTAAAATACTCCCTTTTATTATTCTTAGAGGACTCACTGGTTTCTTTTCATAAGCAAAAAGTACCTCTTCTTAAAGTGCACTTTGCAGAAGTTTCACCCCTTTTCCAATATGTTTGAGTTAAGAGCTTTTACCTTGTAGGAGAGCAGTATTAACATCTAGTTGTGTTACCTGGGGAACAGAGAGGCTGCCGGGGGCTCACCTTGTGGAGGCTGGTCACTGCTTGCTGGAGAAGGTATTATGTAATATGCTGAGGTGGTGACCTCAGTAGAGAAATGTAAAGACTGAATTGAATTTTAAGCTAATGTGAAATCTTGGCAGAGAACATTGTAATAAATAAATGCCTTAAAAGTATTTAAAATACGCTTCCATATTTCAAAGTATAAAATATAACATGACACATTTTATGTGTTTGATTGACATTGTGTCTGAGAAGGAAGGGCCAGACTTCAGAACCTTTGGAAAGTGCTGTCACCAGTCTTACAGGGCTGCTTGAATCGTCACAGACCTAGGCTTTGGCCCAAAAGGAAAGTTTAAAAGTTGCTCTATAAAGCCATTTGGTGTCACTGAGCAATTGCACCCCTGTTAAAAAAGCAAGAGGCATTATTGCCTGGATGAATAGCGGGTGCATTTCAGCCCTGATGTTACGAGTTGAAGAGCTTGATTTTCATTGAGCATTTCTCTGATGAAATGCTCTCTTTTCCAATTATCCCTGAGATTTTTATGTATTATGTTTTTTTTGGGAAATGAGGTGTGTCCGTTTTTTTAATCTAACAACTACTTTGGGGGACTTGCCCACATCTCTGGGATGTTGAATGGGGGTTGTATCCCCATTTACTGTCTTTTAGGTTTACATTTAACATGTTTCTCTTCTCTGCTCCCCTTGCCCATTGGGGGACTTCTCTTTGACTCCTTAAAATTTGCTGCTTAGAGTTGAAAGCGCAGCAGGCAGGTGATCATGCTGCAGATTTTTTCTGGACCTCTGGCAAAGGGAGTGATCAGTGAAGGCCATTGTTACCTTGGAATCTGCAAGGCTGGGGTGTTTTTGGTATCTGCTGTCCACAGCTCTCCACTGTTAGCGGAATACTTTGCCAGTGCACTAATCTCTTTGGAGATGAAATTCATTAGTGTGTTACTAAATGTTAATTTTCTTTTGCAGAAAATACAGTACGGTGTCTGAATTTATTATTAATATTTAAAATATTTCCTTCCTTAACTCTCCCTCGTTTTCTTTGCCCGCAGCTTATTCAATCTCTTTGTTTGGCAGAATTCTGCAAAATGTATGTCACCCACTACTGAGATTGTTCAACCCCTGATGTATTTGTATTGATTTGTTTTGGTGATAGCTTGTCCTAAAATGTGTGTAGAAAACAAGTATTTTATGATAAAACTGTGTAGTGCATGCTCTGTGTGGAATTCAGAGGAAAACCCAGATTCAGTGATTAACAATGCCAAAAAATGCAAGTAACTAGCCATTGTTCAAATGACAGTGGTGCTATTTCTCTTTTGTGGCCTTTTAGACTTTTGTTGCCCTAAAATTCCATTTTATTGGGAACCCATTTTCCACCTAGTCTTTCTTGACAGGGTTTTTTTCTACTTTAAACAATTTCTAAATAAAATTCTGTATTTCAAGAGTGTCATGTCTTCTGAAATTTGTCTTGCCCTTGGTATATGCTTTTAGATTCAAGTGATAAGGTACTAGTGCTTCTTACTTAAATTTACCACTAATCTTTTCAAATCTTTCACCAGTTTTTCAGATGTGCTTATTTCTAAGCCTACTTCATTTTTTCTTCATTCACATATTTCTTAACCTTCCTGCTGTTTTAAATTCTCATATTGCTATGAGAGGTTTTCTCTGCTCTCATAGCAATATGGCCTAGTTGCTGTGAAACCTTTTCAGGTCATTTCTTCCTGAGAAATGGAGCAGGACAATGCTTGGGAGATATTTTGGTTTTCCTGACAGTGTGTTTCAAAGGCAGTTAGCATGATCTCAATCTATAAAATAATCTAAAATTGTTACCACTTTTTTCCTTATAAAATTTTAGTCCTGGGCGGTGCCTGTGGCTCAGTCGGTAAGACGCTGGCCCCAAATACCAAGGGTGGCGGGTTCAAATCTGACCCCGGCTGAATTGGAACAAAAAATAGCCGGGTGTTGTGGCGGGCACCTATAGTCCCAGCTACTTGGAAGGCTGAGGCAAGAGAATCGCCTAAGCCCAGGAGTTGGAGGTTGCTGTGAGCTGTGTGATGCCACGGCACTCTACCGAGGGCCATAAAGTGAGACACTGTCTCTACAAAAAAAAAAAAAAAAATTTTGGGGGGGCCTTTAGAAATGAGTTCAAAAGGAGACTTGCAGACATATTCAGCATGAAATAAAAAAAGCTAAATGGCAGAAAGTAGGTTTTTTTGTGTACCATAATTTTGATGCTCTGTAAACCCAACTTGATGGTTTTTACAAGGATTTTACATACATTACTTTCTCTAGAAGTTAGTGGTATGAGACCTCCTTTGCAATGTTATATGCCGTCAAAAGGGATTTGACACCATATATATTGGTAATCTATAAGAAGATACCTCTAGGAGTGCATGGAGTTGGTGAAGGTACTGCTGGATATTGTCAACTGAGAAGTTAACCTTGATAAGGAGTGAAGATGGTAACTGTGTATATCTTTGACCAAGTCCATTGACCTGGCTCTAGGCTAGCCGTTCTCAACCTGTGGGGTTGCAACCCTTTTTTAACCATGAAAATACATTGCGGCATCAGGAAGGTTGAGAAACTCTGCTGTAGGTGGAGGCAAATGAAGTCTTTGCTGCTTGATTTGCTGGGCAAGTTCTGTGTTGCTTAGAGGTCAGGTAAACGAATGGGTTTTCTGGCTAGATTTGGAAAAAGGATTCATTCTTCATGCTGTTGATCCTCAAACGGATGGACTTCAGAATTACCTGGGTAGTTTGTTTGACATAACATTTATAAAGTCCCTCCCCAGAAATTCTGAGTTGGGAGGTTAAAAAATCTTCATTTTAACATGTACCTCAGACGACCTGAATTTGGACCTTACCTATAAACCTGCAACTTCAAGTCTTAATTCTGGCAGGGGTAAGAATTTGGGTCCTTCTGTAAGTCCCTCCTAGCTCTGTGAGTTTTGAGCTATTTGACCTGTGTTATGCCTGCCTGCAAAACAGAGATGATGTTGGCTGAAGTGCCCGCCCTCCCTGGGTACGTTGGGATTAAAATGAGCTGACGGACCAAAAAAAAGCAACATACATCAGAAAGTTCTGAACAGGGGAGGCCTTATTTATAGCATTGGTTCTTCAGATCCAGTCTGAATTCTGTTCATAGATTGGAAAAAGCTTAAGGCAGGGTTTTTGTATCCTGAGAATTCAGGAGGGCATTCCTTAGGATAGGCTTGGATATTTTGTAAAATAAGTAACAGGTTCTTTTATTGTTTCTTTTTCAGCTTGGTGGTATTGACAAGTCTATCTTCTTCCCGTCTTCAGACTGATTTTCATCTTGTTTTTCTCCAGGTGAAATTGAAGTCTAAATGCACATCTTCACCATTTTCTTTTAAATGAAGATTCAGCTATTCAGATTTATTGATTTTAAAAAAAAAAATGCTTTTCTCCAAGGTTTACTCAGAAAGTAATAGGGTTTTGAAAATTCCTTTTCAGTTTTCTTTTGCTATAACCAAGGTGATTCTCTAGGAGTTTTTCTTTAAGGATTGTTTTGTAAAATGTATTATAAACTACTACTTTGGTGGTTATCACAGTTCATTGTGTTTTCCACAAACAAAACCTAGGCCTTATCTAAGCCTGATCAACCTAATCAGATTGGTTTGCTAGCATGTGGATGACCTAAATCTATCTGTCGTCAACAGGGTGGAAGTAATTGCTCTGAACCAAGCTGAGCCTTAGTCTGTGAGCAGTGTCATGAATCAGCAGTCATTTCTTTGGTCTGGCACTACTGCTGTTAGCAATATGTCATACTTTTGAATTCACACATTCAATTTATAAAATTTTAAAACTGGATGAATTTATATTTATTTCTGTATCTTCATGATACTTGTGGCTTTTCCCCATGGTTTTCACATGTAAGAATAACAGTGGGCAGAGTTCTATTTCTATATCGAACTTGACTGTAATTAGAACCATTAACCTAGATGACTTCAGTCAGTTACATAGCTGTAACTTTTAAATGTTTACGTTTATTTTCCCTTTGGCTTAATCTGCATTGGAGAGTAATGTTACTTTAGTCCTTGGAGTACAGAAGCTTTCTGTTGAGGTTGTAATCAAGTAACTTCATTAATTTGGCTATCTAGGTGAGCAGGTCTAGCCTTAGAATCAGATTTCTAAGCTCTTCAGAAAAAAAGAGAAAGAATAAAATTTCTAGCCTTCTCAAGTGAACACCTTCAACCTTGATATGAATTTTTTATTTAATTTTTTTTTTTTTTTTGAGACAGCCTCAAGCTGTTGCCCCCGATAGAGTGCTGCAGCATCACAGCTCACAGCAACCTCCAACTCCTGGGCTCAAGCGATTCTCTTGCCTCCGCCTCTGAAGTAGCTGGAACTACAGGTCCTTGCCACAATGCCAGGCTATTTTTGGTTGCAGCCATCATTGTTGTTTGGCAGGCCCGGACTGGATTCCAACCCGCCAGCTCAGGTGTATGTGGCTGGCACCTTAGCCACTTGAGCCACAGGTGCCGATCCTATATATGAATTTTTTTAAAAGTAAAAGTTAACCCTCATTTTGTATAGAGTGAGGAGAGGTAGTTCTTTGTCCTATGACTATTTGAAAGCAAACCAAGTTACCCACTAAAGCCTAGAAAATAATCTCTCAGTTTGGAATTCTGTTAAGATATTTTGCCTTATTTACTTTTTAAAAATTTCACCGTGGGCGGTGCCTGTGGCTCAGTGAGTAGGGCGCCGGCCCCATATGCCGAGGGTGGCGGGTTCAAACCAGCCCCAGCCAAACTGCAACAACAACAAAAAATAGACGGGCGTTGTGGTGGGCGCCTGTAGACCCAGCTACTTAGGAGGCTGAGGCAAGAGAATCGCTTAAGCCCAGGAGTTGGAGGTTGCTGTGAGCTGTGTGATTCCACGGCACTCTACCAAAGGGCCATAAAGTGAGACTCTGTCTCTATAAAAAAAAAAAAAAAATTCACCTTTACCTTTCCTTGGTACTTTGAATTTTTTTTTCCCCCGTCTGAGGGGTTTGTTGATGGCTGGCTATAGTATAGTACTGAGGCAGAAAAGGAAGAATAATTTATTTCATCTATTGATGTCTTTAGTTTACTACTTTCAGTTTTTCTGGTAGAATGAGATGGAGGAAGCTTTTGGTAGGTGAGATTCAGTCTATCAGGGTAAGTTGTAAAGTTGGGGTTTTGGTTCTTAAACTAGTTTCTGTTGGAGACAGATAAGTTTTTAAGATTTAGCCTTAATGATGACTCATAAATTGCAATGTAGACTATTGACGTTAAGTCCAAGGTCAAGCGTACAGATGGGTAGACTGACTATATGAAGGCAGTGTGTGACTAGAGCCCCTCTCCTGACTTTTACCAAAATAAATAAAGGAGACCATGCTGGAGTTGGCCATGAACGAGGAGTTAAGACCAAGGTCCTCCAGACTCTGCATCCCAGCTCTGCAGAGTGGCTTTTCGTAGGCGCCATAAGGAGATGAGGTCTTCTGATTCAGAAAAAGCTACTTCGGTCTATAAAGGACAATAGAATACTAGAACAAGAAAGAGTGGGAGAGCACACAATTCCCAGCAGATGCTGCCTTTGGAGCCTAATTCTGTCAGTTGAAGGACAGTTTTTATTGAAAAAAAGGGACAATGTTTCTTGGCATCAGCTGCATATATCTTGCATGTGGATTTTTGAAAAAATTGGAACAATGAAATTGTTGTGAATTATAAACGTTTATACTTCAGTAACTAACTACTTTTGTGTTTAGCTGTAAAAAAGGGAGGCTTTATCAAGAGGAATAGCGCAAGAATGCAAAGTAGTTTGCTTTGCGTTTGGCTTTTTCCCACAAATTGCAGGCTATAGGGAGCACCCTGCTGTATCTCTCTAGCTGAGTCTTCTAATTTATGTTACCCAAGGACCTGTGATAGCATGTCCTTATTTAAGCTTGAGTGACCTTCAGATTTCTTTCCTCTTGCTTGCTTCTCTGTTTTATCATTTCACAATAGGGCCTGTTTCATTTCTCATAATAGGGCCTGTTTATATATTTTGAAGTAGTTTTAGTGATTTTAAGATCCAGCTTAAAGTCAAGGTCATCTGGATTTAGATTTCTATAAATAGAACTTAACTTAAAAGTTTCCTAACCTGATGTAGCTTTTTTTGGTGGTGGGGGGGTATTTTGTATGTTTTTCTACAAAAGAATCTGAAAGTTATGTGTATGTATGACTGCTGTTTTCACTTTGAAATTTTAAGTCTTGCTTAGAAGAAGGGAAAATTACTGTGTTTTTTACAGGCAGCTATTGCCTTTCTGTTGATTTTAAAGCTCGAGATAGGAAGTAATAATTTTTAAGATTCAGCATAGAATGGAAGAACCATTATTTAGAAAAAATTCCTAAGAATTTTTAAGTCTGACTTAAATTAATATTTTCCTCCAATCTTTTCTTTTCTTTCTTTTTTTTTTTTTTTTTTTAAGTAGCCGCTGAACCACATTAGGACCTGCCTTTTTCTTGAATTAAAGATTTTCTGAAATCTTTGGCATCTGAATGTGTAGCTCTTTTGGCAGTGTGGTGTGGTAGGAAGAGTATTGTTTTACATGCCACATGAGCAGCTACTGACCTCGCCCTTCTGCCAGCTGAAGGTATGATCTTGATACTGATCTGCAGGGTCCTTATAAGTTCTAGCAATCAGTGACTTCTATCTCATTCTTATTTGAAAAGGAAAAAGTCTCTCTTGGCTATCAAATTTTATCTTAAAGTTTTTCACAAAGTACATAAAGCTGAAGAAGGAAACAAATTTTAACATCTTAAAGCTTGAAAGGACAATGCTGGCATTGTTGCCAAGTTGGGTTACGAGGAGGTGCCTCTGCTAGAGCGTGTCTGTGTTCATTGTGTCCTTTGCCCTCCTGAGTTGCTCCCTTCTGGCAACATCCCCTCTTTTTAAGGATCAGAATTCTTTAGGATTACCAAGTGATGTCTGAATTAGTCTCAAGTAGGACTTATAACTTTTTTCTAGAATTATTTTTGTGCAAAGGTTTGTCTAAGATTTTTCTTCTAAATGTCTTCCTTCTGACTTGGTTTTTTGGTAATTTTTTTTTTTTTTTTAAACTGAGTTACTGAGATATTTTCACTCTTTTTAGGTGGGAGTTTTCTGAGCTTTTCCTGAACTAAAAAGTGGACTACCTCTTAACAGCCTCCCCTCCCTTTTTTACCTCATGTTTCTTCCCATGTAGGGGAAAATATATATATTGTGGCAGAATTTCGCATATTTTAGGCACCATAAAAATACTGGTGAGGTTATTAATCAGTGAATATAGGTTTTAGTGAAAAATATATACCATTTGATTAATAGATGTGTATCGTTGGAAACTCACAGGAACTGCTTTAAAAATTGATAACGTTGTATTGTAGTTGTCATTGTTTGGCAGGCCCCAGGCTGGATTCAAACCTGCCAGCTCCAGTATATGTGGCTGGTGCCCTAGCTGCTGAGCCACAGGCACGGAGCCAGTAACATTGTATTGGAAAATGTGCTGAGCCAATAGACAATGGGAAACAGTCCTATTTAGTTATGGGCATCAGCCTTAAAAATAATCCTACTTTATTAATACCTAGTCTAATAAAACTCTGATTAAAAGCACTTCTGTCATTTCTGTAGGATAGCATTGCAAAAAGAAAAAAATTTTAAAAAAGGACTTCTGCACCTTTTGTGACTTCATTTAACTACAGTTTTAATGTCTTACTATTATTCGTCTCCATTATTGATGAAACAAGCAGACTTTTTTTTATATGTTGGGGTTTTCTTAGTGGTGTAGGCTGGGTAGGGGAGAATGTTTTGTTTGGTGGTCACTTAACATTTTGGTAACATCTAATGCCTCATGAAATGTGATTTAGCTGGGTATCTTTTAAAAGCTGGAATCCATATCCTTGGTTGAAGTCTCTCCTGAGAGGCTTACCTTGGGCTACTGTATTGTGCCATGGACCAGGGTTGCTTAGTGGTCCCTTCAAGTCCATGCCTGCCCTGAAATCTGATTTTTAAGTCCCCATCTATTGTCACCTTCCTCTTTTCAAAGAATTGGAGCTCAAGGGGAGGGTGGGAGAAGCCATTGTGCCTTTCACTGTCCCTAATGTGGCAGCTAGTTGGCCTTTTGGTTTTGGTGAACCCCTGTTTATCAGAGGGCTGCCTGGTCATTTCCATAGTTTCCGTGGGAGATAGGCTCTCTGTGCCTGTACTTATTTATGGATTATTTTGTATTTGTATTTGTCTAGGCCAGGGGTCCTCAAACTTTTTAAATGGGCCAGTTCACTGTCCCTCAGACTGTTGGAGGGCCGGACTATAATTAAAAAACTATGAATAAATTCCTATGCACACTGCACATATCTTACTTTGAAGTAAAAGAACAAAACGGAAACAAATACAATCACACCACGGGCCACAGTTTGAGGACCCCTGGTTAGGCCTTGTGTGCTGTAGCTCCTGTCACTGTCTGCTGTAAGTTCAAATTCATTAATAAAAGCAATGTCTCAGATGAAAAAGAGCTGTGTTTTGTTTTGTGGGGTGATTTCTGATGCTCCATTTGTATTCTTCATGTGGAACTCTGTCACATTTTCTTGGTTCCAAATGTTACCAGCTGACTCTGGTCAGGTGGAGGTCCTCAGAGTTCCGCAGTGACTTCATAGAAGAGCTCTTTTGGACTTGGACAACTGCCAAGATGTCTGAGTTGGAAACCAGTAATGCTTTGTCAGATTTAACTCACAAGATTAAAGGGGGAAATTCAGTTGAGTCAAGGTGAGTGAGGGTTTGGTTTAAAGTTATCCTCTAAAGGATTAGACACTTCTGCCTTAAGATTCATTTGCCCAGGCTCAGTGCCCATAGCTCAGTGGTAAGGGCGCCAGCCACATACATCGGCCCGGGTCTGCTGAACAACAATGGCCCGGGTCTGCTGAACAACAATGGCGACAACAACAACAAAAAGTAGCCAGGTGTTCTGGCGGGTGCCTGTAGTCCCAGCTACTCAGGAGGCTGAGGCAAGAGAATCACTTAAGCCCAGGAGTTGGAGGTTGCTGTGAGCTGTGACGCTACGGCACTGTACTGAGGGTGACATAATGTGACTCTGTCTCAAAAAAAAAAAAAAAAAAAAAAGGATTAATTTGCCTGAGATCAAAGGCTGAATGGGAACCAGGAAAATAACTCTCACCTATTTCTAGGATAGCTTTAAATGCATATAGCCTTAAGTTATTTGTACCGATTCTTACCAGTTATGAACAAACCAATTATTTGCCATCCATCCTTAGCATACTTGCATACTTCTCTAGTGGCTGTTCTAAGTGTTTCAGACCTGTTACTTTTTTTTTTTAATAGATTTATGGGGTGCATATGGAGATTTGTTAGTGGTGGGGTCTGGCCTTTTTTGTGTAACCACCACCCATTTGACACCTTCTGCCCATCCTGTTCTCTTCAGTTTGTTCCAGACAGGTCAACTTTAGGGAGTATGTGGAGGCCAGTGGGTGTGACTTCTGATCTTACCTGTTCGCTTGATCCTAATCAGTTGAATTCTACATCTCAGCCTTCTGCCTGCACAACCATGGGTGGCTAATTTCCCTTTTTTCTTTCTTTTTTTGAGACAGAGTCTCACTTTGTCGCTCTTGATTAGAGTGTAGTAACGTCATAACTCACAGCAACCTCAAACTCTTGGGGTCAAGTGATCCTCGTGCCTCGGAGCGGCCTCTCAAGTAGCTGGGATTACAGGCGGCCACCACAACCCCAGCTATTTTTAGAGATGAGGTCTCGCACTCTTGAGTTCAAGCAATCCACCTGCCTTGGCCTCCCAGAATGTTAGGGTTACAGGCATGAGCTGCCCTGCCTGGCTTTTTTTTTTTTTTAAATAAAGATGAGTGCTCCCTGTGTTGTCCAGGTGGGTCTTGAGCTTCTGGTCTCAAGGAGTCCTCACTTCCCTAAGTGTTGGGATCACAGGTATGAGCCACCTTTTTTGTAACCATAATACAATTGTCAGCAGCAGAAAACGGCATTAATATAGTATCTAATAATGTAGAGTCCATATTTACATTTCACCTAATTTCCCCCAACAATGGCCCCTTATAGCATTTTATTTCCACTCTGAGATTCAGCTCAAAATCACATGTTGCCTTTAGTTGTTGGCTCTTTTGAGTCACTAATCTGTAACAGTTCCTTATTCAGTCTTATATGGGATTGACATTTATATATATATTTATAAATAAATAAAATATATATATATATTATTTATTTATTTATTTAGAGACAGAGTCTCACTATGCTGCCCTCGGTAGTGTGCTGTGGCATCACAGCTCACAGCAACCTCCAACTCCTGGGCTTAGGCGATTCTCTTGCCTCAGCCTTCTGAGCAGCTGGGACTACAGGCATCTGCCATAACGCCCGGCTATTTTTTGTTGCACTTTGGCCAGGGCTGGTTTGAGCCCACCACCCTCCGTATATGGGGCTGGTGCCCTACTCAGTGCGCCACAGGCACTGCCCAATATATATACTTTTAAAAGAGAGGGTCTCATTCTATTAACCAGGTGGGAGTGCAGGGTCATAGCTCACCATAACCTTGAACTCCTTGGGCCTAAGCAATTCTCCTGCCTCAGCCAATTAAAAAAACATTTTTAGAGATAGGGCCTTGCTATATTGCAACTCGTGGCCTCAAGTGATCCTTCCCCCTCAGGCTCTCAAGTGTGGGATTACAGGTGTGAGACACTGCACCCAGCCAACATTGACGTTATAAAAACCCAGTTATTTTGTAGAATGTCCTGTAATTTGAGTTTGTTTCCTCATAATTAGGTACTGGATATGCATTTTTTGGCAGTGATACCCACAAAGTGATAGGTCCTGAGGGTATCACATAAGGAGGTGCCTGACGTCATTTTGTTCCATTGTGGTGGTAGCTTTTATTGTTAGCTAAGACTTTAAAACAAAACAAAACTTATTTTCTTTATACTCACCTGTGCTTACCTGCTTTATATAAATGTGATGATATACATGCATTTTGTTAATGCAGACATTTTTGTATTCCCTTTTCTCTTGGCCCACTTTTTTATTTTTATTTTTTGCCACATTAGCCCTCAACCCAAGTCAGCACCCTTTTTAATGGTGCATATTTTCCTCTGTACTCATGATTTTATATGGATGGTATAGTATCAGTATCCCCTTAGATCCAGGTAAGAAGGATCCCTGCCCTGAGCTTTAGGGGGTCATACTTTGTCCTTCTGGCTATGTCCCATCTCCAGGTGAGTTGAGGAGCTAAGGCGACGTCACCCAGAGCTATCACCTTTACCTCCTGTGCTCTGAGTATTGGAATTCTCTCTGCAGTTGCTTGAACCTGATTCCAGGGTGTTTGTGGGCATGGTCCCCAGTCCTATCATTTTTGAGGGCAGCCCTCCCTAGGTTGGAGGTGGCCTTACAGCAGTGCAGGTGCAGCGTGGCTATATGGGCAGGGGTGTCCACACATCTGCTGCCATGCTGCAAGCCCCTCAAGCAGATGGAGAAGGGGTACGGGGTAGGCTGAGTGAGAGCTTGGAGGCTGGCTCACCTCATTTCTAAATTCTGGTACCAAACTGAGTTCAAGAATTTGAAATTTGAACCTGGCCTTCTAGGTTATTTGAAAGTATTTATGTCAAGGTGGGAACATAAAATATATTTAACAGTATGATTTATTAAACACTGGTGTTTATGGACCTGTGTTTATACTCTTACCATTGATCCCATAATTATTAGAGGTAGTCCTATTTATGTGTCTCTGTGTGTATATCTATGTGTATGTGTATGTATGTGTGTGTGTATATATATGTACGTGTTTGAACACATACCTATTTGTCACGCTTATAAAAATTCACATGTTACTGTGCATCCTCCTCGGCATCTTTTCTTACTTGTTAGTACCTCATGGAGATCCCTCCTGATCAGCTGCTGAAAGTCAGAGTCATCCTTTTGAGTGAGTCATGTTCTGAGTACAGGTGTAAGATCTACGCAGCTATTTCTCTGATAGCTACTCACTTTTTTTGTCTTTGCTGCTACCAACGATGCTGTAACAACCACTCTTGTACCATGTTCTTTCACAGATGAGTAATCCTTTTGAATTAAAATAAAAATTAGAGAAATGCATGAATGAGACTATAAAAATCCTCTATAACCTCACCTGCCAGAGATAACTGGCATTAACTTTCTTTTTTTTGAGACAGGGTTTTCACTTTATCACTCTCAGTAGAGTGCCGGTGTCATAGCTCACAGCAATCTCAAACTCTTGGGCTCAAGTGATCCTCTTGCCTCAGCCTCCCGAGTAGCATGGCAGCAGGTGTGTGGACACCCTTGCCCGTACAGGTGCCCACTACAGTGCCTGGCCTTTTTTTTAAAGATGGGGTCTCACTCTTTCTCAGGGTGGTCTTGAACACCTGAGCTCAAGCAATCCACCCGCCTTGGCCTCCCATAAGGGTAGGATTACAGGCATGAGCCACTGTGCCCAGCCTGACTACCATTAACTTTGGAGTATATTTTTCCAGACTTTTTTTATGCAGGTGCCCGTATGAATCTGTACATGCTTACGTTCCTAACAGAAATGGACTTACATTTTAGACATACTTGTGCAGCTCTTTTTCATCGGTAACCTTTTAACTGCCATTTTTAATGGTTCTTTTCCCTACCGTCTTGGCTCACTGAAACATCCCTTCTTCCTTAGCTATTTAGTATGTTGTCTCTCTTTTTATCCCTCAAATGTAGCCACTCCTTAAGTTTCAGTACCCAGATTTCTAGACATTTGTTTTTTATTTCTAATTGGATAGCCAGTATCACATGCATTAACCACTTTCCCACTTTACTCCTTTTTCTGGAAACGGGATCCTGCCGTTTCACTTAGTTACCCTGGTTCTTGGCTCCCAGATCTTTCCTTCGGCCCTTCTTTTCTCCTTTGGTGCTTCCCTCTGAGTTGTTGCCGTGGTGCTGTTAGGTTAGGACACTCTTGGCCAGTCTGCAGTCTTCCTCCTCCTCCCCTCTGCCTCCATTTTGTGTTGATGGCTTTTCACACTTGCCCTCATCTTGTGCAGACTCCTGGGTCAGGTAGTTAAGATTTTACATTCTGGCCAGTGTGGTGGCTCATGCCTACAATCCTAGTATTCTGGGAGGCCAAGGTGGGTGGATTGACTGAGCTAAGCCTGAGCCAGGGCAAGACCCCGTCTCTAAAAACAGCTGGGCATTGTGGGGGGCACCTGTAGTTCCAGCTATTGGAGAAGCTGAGGCAGGAAGATCACTTGAGCCCAGGAGTTTGAGGTTGCTGTGAGCTTTGATGGTACAGCACTCTACCAAGGACAGCAAAGCAAGACTGTCTCAAAAAAAAAAAAAAAAGAAAAAGAAAGAAATATAACACTCTTCTTCCAAGTTTTCTTTTTACTCTTCCCTCCCACTATTTCTCCCTCCCCTCTGCCTCCCAGAAATCCTTGTTCAAGCCTAGCTGGCCCATTTGGTCTGTCTCCTGCGTATGTCTTGGGCTTGACTCTTTCTTGGCTCTTCCCCTGCCTTCTGGAGTGCCTGCTGACTCCTGCCCGGTGGAACTTGCTGATGAGGTGGGCTCTGGTAATCCATGTCCTGTGAAGGTTCTGCTGACCCAGTAGAAAAGTGTCCTTTGTAGTCACAGGGCAGAGCTCTGTGGAATGGCTCTCTCCCCTACACTCCTGCCTGGCCCTCATACTATTGTGAAGTCCTGGCCCAAGGGCATGGGAAGGTCAGGGGGTGAGTGGGTGGAGGAGAAGGGTACGCAGCCAGCGGAAGGTCAGGGGCCTATCCTGCCTCCCTCTGTGCTTAGTAGGACAATTCCTTTCTGCCAGGGGAAGGAAGGCTGAGGTGCAGAGCTTGCAGAAAGCTCCCTGCTGGGGAAGTCTCTTCCAGGAAACCACTGCTCATCAAATACTTGGGGCAGGGGCTGTGGTTAGGGCAGCCACCCTTTCCTTTAACCCTGACTTCTTTTCTACCATTCTGTGACCTGGCTATGTCGGTCTCCCACACAGTCCTTACAAAGACTAGCATTAAAGCAACTATGATTTCCTATTAATAGGTCAAGTCTAATGTCTTCTGAGGACTTGATGGAAAACCCTCAACTTGAAAAGGTAAGAAAACCATCAGAATTAATAAAGGGCAAGGGTATCCCAGAGCCACTCAAACAACTCATCAGTACAGAAGTGCAGTGGTTTTGGCCGGGTGTGGTGGCTCACATCTGTAATCTCAGCACTTTGGGAGACTGAGGCAGAAGGATGACTTGAGGCCAGGAATTTGAGACCAGCCCGAGCAGCCTGTTTGTACAGAAAATACAAAATTAGCCAGGCACCATCATGTGGGCCTGTAGTCCCATTACTTAGGGGTCTGAGGCGGGAGGATTGCTCGACCTCAGGAGTTTGAGGTTACTGTGAGCTATGATGATGCTGCCCCTCCACTTCCACATGGGGAACAGAGAGACCCTGTCTCAAAAAAATAACCAGTGGTCTCTGCGATACGGGTTGCAAACTTAGAGGGCCAGGTGGGTGTCTTAAGTGTGTGCCACAGGAGGCTGCATGGGCCAGAAGCAGCACACCCAAGGCTACCAAATTGCATTCTATATGCGACTATAATTAGTTTTGTCCTGCAAAATTGTGTTAGTGGTGGGGAGGGCTGTATATATCATCAAGGCAAGTATGTATTGAGTGTTTCTTTTTTTTTAAGATGGAGTCTTACTTTGTCACCTTCAGTAGAGTGCCAAGGTGTCATAGCTCACAGCAACCTCAAACTTTTGAGCTCAAGCAATTTTCTTGCCTCAGCCTCCCAAGTAGCTGGGACTACAAGCGCCCGCCACATCGCCTGGCTATTTTTAGAGATGGGGTCTCTCTCTTGCTTAGGCTGGTCTTGAATTCCTGAGCTCTGCCATCTTGGCTTCTCAAGGTACTAGGATTACAGGTGTGAGCTACTGCTCCTGACCTTGAGTGTTTCCTGTGTGCTGGGGGCTGGAGAATATAGAGATACTTAATACAAATAAAATTAAGATAAATATGCCATTACCTTGAAGAGCTCGCTGAGAGATGTCAGGAGCTGTCATTTATTGTGTGACTATGGTTTGCTGGGGCTTCATTGTATTCAGGCGTCATTTAGGTCTCAATTGCACCCCTGCACGGTGGGTACCGGGGATCTCCATGAGGGGGTACTGTGGAGAACCCTATGGCTCAGAGAAGTAATGCAACATGTCAATAGCCTACAAATGAAGAAGGCAGGCAGGAGTCCTGGGAGCTCTGCCTTCCTCTGGGACTCCAGGACTCTGCAGCTGTGGGCTTGCCCTCATGCCTTGTTCTTTACACTTATGGGCAGGTGTGCCCAAGTATCTTGTCGTGGGAAGAAGGTAGGAAGAAAGCCTGGGAATGCGGTGGTGGCAGTGAAGCCTCTCATGGGAAAGTCAGGAAAAACTCCCCAGTGGAGGTGTCCTTTGAGGTAGGCTCTAAAGAGTTAGGTAGAAGCCCCCTTTGGGATAGACAAGCTATGTTGTGTACAGGGGACAAGGTAAATAAGTGTGTGATGTTTCTGGGTTTGGGGGTAGTGGGGAGCAGTTGGTGTTCCTGGAAGATGGTGTAGGCATTGAAACTAGAAAAATGGGTGAGAGCTGGTTATGTGGGTTTTGAATGCTTTGTACTCAGAAGTTGGGGGTGGAGGGCATAGTTATGGAGAGTATCAGAGACCATAAAGTTGTTGGTTGGGTTTGCCAGTGTTGGGAAGTGATTGGAAGGGAAGGCCAAACTCTGTTCTCAATTAGGAAAGGCCATTGTGCTTGTCTCAGCAAAAGACCCGAGTTGAGGATGGACAGTGGTGTGGGAGATGGAGCCCATTCAGCATCACCTGGGAGGACAGTCAGCATGCACAGGAGGAAGGGGAAGACCAAGGTGGTGCAGAGCTTTCTAATTTAGGCCCTTACTCATCTGTTGGTTTCCATGGAGGGAAAGACCCTTACTGTGTTCACTGTTACATCCATAGTGCCTGGCACTCAATGAATGCATGTAGACCGTGAATGAATGAATGAAAGAACACAGGAGGATGAGCACCTTTGCTCTTTCAGTGGGGCTGGGTTGGGAAGAGTGGGCAGTTCGATCTCTTGTCTTTTGCTTTTTTGAACTAAATAGTCTTCCTGATTGCCCCAGGCCCAAAGCAATGTCTCAGGAGCAGCACTGCCTGGTTGCTGCTCAGTGGTTGTCAACCATGCACACTTGGGAGTCTTTAGGGGGATGCAGCCTTTTATGACCTGAGCCTTTAGTGACCTGAAGCATCATGTCAAGTGTCCAAATGAGTCACATAAACGGGCTAAGGAAGAGAAGCATTGTTGAGGGCTGGAGGGTTGGGGAAGCCTTTTAGGGAGGTCTGGGAAGGGTAGGTAGGAGGAGGAGGTGAGGGAGGCCCTGGTGGGAGGTCAACATGAGCACTGATGTGTGTCAGGTTGAAGGCCAGGAATGGGGCACCCAGGCTGATCTGACTCAGGTGGGACATCTGGGCTGGTTGGGGGCCAGATCCAATTGAATAGGGAATATGGAGCTGGGTTTCTTGGGGGCTTGAATTCTGACCACTGAACATTTGAAGTAACATTGTTGCAGAACTGAAGCACCTTATGGATTAAAGTTGCATTATGTGTAATATAGGACCTTGGCAATGTCCTCTCACCATGCTGCGCAGTCAAGGCATCTGTAAAAGGGGAATAGTAGTTAACTCTCCAGAGTCAGGAGAAGTAGCCTAGATCTTTTAATTTTTCTAGGTTTCAAAGTGGTTAGGACTTAATTGCTTTCATCAGTTAATAACATCATAATGCTACGTACTCTGTTCTTCCCCAAAGAGTTTCTCTTTAAATAAGATGTGCTAAAAAGGTTTGGCTCAGGAAATTAACCCTCTCAGTCCCTGGTTCTTGTCATATTTCTTTCAGCCACCCACTCCAGGTGGATTCCAGAACACGGAGGCTCTTGGCTCCCCAGTACCATCTGTTAAGCTCAGTCAGTTGTCTGACATCCATCATGGATCTCAGCCGTTCACCAAGCTGAATATGCACGAGATAGAGAAAATGTTTGAGGAAAACAAGACTGGAGGTAAAGCTGCCCCGTAGGCCCCATCTCTGCAACTTGTACACAGGGTGGGACCTGGGGTGTGTGGATCCAAGCATTTTTGTATCTAGAATCTTCTTTAAAACTTTTAATCATTATGTAAGTATTGTAAAAAACAATGGAAGCTGTTTGGCAATCTAGGAAGAAAAAAAACCTGGTCCCAAACACCCAAACATGACCACTGTTAGCATTTTGGTATATTTCTTCCAAACAGTTTCATATGTATGCTTTATTATCTATTGTTGTCTAACAATATACCCAGAATCTTAAATCAACACACATTTATTCTCTCACAGTTCTGGTGGGTTAGGAGTCTTTGCATGGGTTAGCAGGCTCCTCTGCTCAGGGTCTTTATTGGGTTGCCATCAAGTTGTCAGCTGGGGCTGCAGTGTCCCTTGGGCTGCTGTGTCAGCTGGGGCTTGATTGGGGAAGGATCCATTTCTAAGCTTACTCAGGTTGTTAGCAGAATTCAATGCCTTGCAGCTGTTGGACCGAGGGCTTCTGTGTCTTCTGGTCATTGGTAGGAGGCCGCCCTCACCTCCTAGAGCAGTATTTTTCAAACTTTTTTTTTTTTTTAATCTCATGACACACTTGAACCTATAGTTAAATATCCACAGCACACTTAAATTATGTTGATCCAAAAAGAGTGAAAAAAAAGAATATATTTACTGTGCTTTGAATTTCTTTTAATTATTATTATTTCTTTCTGAGAGAGCTTCTGTCACCCTGGATACAGGGCTGTGGTGTCATAGCTCATAGCAATTTCAAACGCTTGGGCTTGAGCAATCCTCTTGCCTCAGCCTCCTGAGAGCTGGACTATAGGCATATGCTACTATGCCCAGCTACTTTTTCTATTTTTAGTAGTGATGGCATCTTGCTCTTGCTCAGGTTGGTCTTGAACTCCTGAGCTCAAGCAATTTACCCACCTCGGTCTCCCAGAGTGCTAGAGTTACAGGCGTGAGTCACCACACCTAGCCTAATTAATGATCTTTAAAAATTTTCGTTGCACACCTAAGATCCTCTCCCAGCACACGGGTGTGCCATGGCACACTGGTTGAAAATCACTGTCCTAGAGGCTTCTTACCGTTCGTGGTCATGTGGGATTCACCAACACCGTTCCTTGCAAGGCTCATGCTAACAAAGGAGAGAGAAACTCCAAGAAGATGAGTGTCAAAATCTTACATAACATGTCACGTAATCTTGTGCACCCAGTCTTAAGCATCCTGTCATCTGTTGATTATAGGTCCCCTGCTCAAAGGAAGGGATCCCAGAAGGGCGTGAATACTAGGAGGTGGACGTTACGCGGCCTTCTTAAGTTCTTCCACCATAAGTGGCTCCATGTATTTTCATATGTCTGTGATTGTACTATATATGTAATTTAAGACCCTTCTTTTTCACTTAAGGTTAATATCTTAAGGACTTTTCCGTATTGCTATATAGTCATTCAAACCATCCTTCCTAATAAATGCAAGTGTTCCACTGGTTGGCTAAACTATTCCTCTATTTTTGGGCATTTTGGTTTTATTGAGTTTAAATAATGTAAGTATGTCATTTTTATATCAGATGTTTTTTCTGTTGAGAGCTTTTTGATTTTTTTTTTTCCTTCTTGGGATGATACTCCTTAAAGTCAAATAATAAGAATGCTTAAAGGCATCTTTCTTTATATCTACTATACTGTAAGTGCCAATGATGAGGCCCCATTTACCTGCCTTATTAATTTCCTTTGAGTTTTCTGACCACACTGTGATGTGGGCAGGAAAGGATAACAAATTCTCAGTTTATGACTGTGCAACGGGAGGCCGAGGAGGGACAATTTGTGTCTGACCGGAAGGTCAGGTCAGGTGGTTTCTGATTGGAGTTCTCTAGTGTTGGTGTTTGCAGCCACCACTGTGTCTGGCAGGACTCAAGCAGGACTGTCTTTGGCTGAGGTTTTTATTGTGTTTGTGTTTGTTTTGAATAGCAATATTTCATGCAGTTCAGAATTTAAAAGGTACTTTTACCATGATGCCTTTTTGCCATAGAGCAGCGGTTCTCAACCTGTGGGTCATGACCCCTTTTTAGCAACGAAAATACATTGTGGCATTAGAAAGGTTGAGAACCACTGCCATAGAGAGAAAATGTCTCCCTCCCTGCCCAGGTATGTCCCTCAGGAGGATACTGCTTTCTAGTTCCTGTGACCTTTAGAAGCGCAGACATACATTAAGCCACTTCCCCTATTTTTTATATGCAGTGGCATTCTACTGCCTATACTGTTTCACTCCTTGCTTTAAAAAAATTAATTTTAACAAGTTTTACTTAATGTCTTCATATCTATGCAAAAAGAACTTTCTCATTTAAAAAATGGCTGTGGTTTTAAATGGGAGAAAGGAAAATTTACCTTTTTTTGATGTAGGGTGACAAACCCAAACAAGTGACTGAGGCAAACATCTCAATCAATGGAGGTTTTATTAAGCCAGAGGTTGAGGACACAACTGGGAGAAACACACATCACAGACAAATCTGTGATTGTTTTTTCTCTTTCTTTCTTTCTTACTTTTTTTGGTTGTTGCTGTTGTAGTTGTTGTTTGGCAGGCCCAGGCTGGGTTTCAACCATCAGCCCCAGTGTATGTGGCCATCACCCGAGCTGCTAAGGTACAGGCGCCGAGCCAGTGACTGTTTTTTCTGAATTTGTGAGCTTCAGTATTTAAGGACTGGGGCCTATGCAAAAAGAAAAAAAAAAAAAAGAAAAAGAGCAGAGGGCTGGGCAGTGAGTCAAATGGTTATATTTTTGTCAGGCCCAGGAAATCTACATTTTATATAAATTAAGGTGAATGTTAGAAGAGAAAAAGGAAACAAAGGAAGTATCCCTGCTTAGGTGGAAGGTAGATCTTGTCTCTGTTCTGCACCTGGGAAGATGAACTTGTAATTTTTCTTTTTGAGACAGAATGTTACTCTGTTGCCTTGGGTAGAGAACCCCGTGGTATTATCATAGCTCACAGCATCCTCAAACTCTCAGGCTTAAGAGATCCTCTTGAGTCAGCCTCCTGAGTAGCTGGAACTATAGGTGCCAAGCCAAAGCCTGGCTAGTTTTTCTATTTTTAATAGATGTTGTCTCGCTCTTGCTCAGGCTGATCTTGAACTCCTGAGCTTAAACCATCTGCCTTGGCCTTCCAGAGTGCCAGGATTACAGGTGTAAGCCATTGTGCCTGGCTAATAAACTTGTAATTTATTTATTTATTCATTTATTTATTTTTGAGACAAGAGTCTCACTGTGTCACCCTTGGTAGAGTGCCTTGGTGTCACAGCTCACAGCAACCTCAAACTCTTGGGCTTAAGCGATTCTCTTGCCTTAGCCTCCCAAGTAGCTGGGACTACAGGTGCCCGCTACAATGCCTGGCTATTTTTTTGTTGCAGTTTCATTGTTGGTTAGCAGGCCTAGGCCTCATTCGAACTCGCCAGCCTCGGTGTATGTGGCTGACACCCTACCTACTGAGCTACCAGTGCTGCCTAAACTTGTAATTTATTAACAAAAATTAAGTTTTTGGAGCTAGACTTTAGACTTAGAGTTGCAATTTGCATATTGTTCCTTATGGGAAGTGGGCAAGGAATGATCTGTGGGGTCAGTTCTTCACTGCCTGAGGCCTTTGCCTTCCCTTTTGCGTAAGGAGCTGGGGGAAAGGTGGTCCTGAGATTTTTATTTTCCTTTATAAGGGTAAGTAAAATAGGATCATTTTTCTTTTTCAAACATTTTTGAAGGAGGTGGATGATGAGCATGGGCTCCATGCCGTCTCTTGGGCACCATGACTATTGGCACTTGGTTTGGAAAGAAAAGGGGGTGCACCAGGCTTCTCTTTCCTGTGCTGCAAGTTAGCTTTGCTGGGCCTCAGTGTAGGTTGAATCCAGGTCTTTGAGGGCAATCAGTGGTTCTTAAAGAGGAGCCTGCCACTCTTCCAGGGAAGTTTCAAAGGCATATAAAGGCAGTTTGACCCCAGCTCTCTCCCAAAGGAAGGCTCCAGTACTCATGGACTGCTGCCTGATGTCCATCTTATACATGGAAGGACTGAAACGCCACTCACATTATGTGGCTATACCTCCACATAAGCACATAGCTGAGGACACAACAACAACGCAAACGGCCAACCTTCAGAATGGGAAAAGGTATTTGTTTGTTATGAATCTGACAAAGGCTTAATAACTAGGATCTACAGAGAACTCAAATTAATCAACAAAAAAAGAGTGAACAATCCCATCTACCACTGGGCAAGAGACACGAACAGAACCTTCTCTGAGGAAGACAGATGAATGGTTAACAAACACATTAAAAAATGCTCATCATTACTAATTATCAGAGAAATGCAAATCAAAATCATCATATCACCTAACCCCGATAAGACTAGCCCACCTCACAAAGTCTGAAAGCTGCAGATGCTGACATGGGTATGGAGAGAAGGGAACACTTGTATGCTGTTGGTGAAACTGCAATCTAAAATAGCTTCTTTGGAAAGAAGTATGGAGAATCCTCAAAGAACTCAAATTAGATCTCCTATTTGACCCCCCAATCCTACTGCTAGGCCTCTATCCAGAAGAAAAAAAAACATTTTATCATAAGGATATTTGCATTAGATAGTTTATTGATTTACAATCACTAAGATGTGGGAAAAAACCTAAATGCCCATCGATTCAGGAATGGATTAACAAATCGTGGCATATGCATACTGAGAGGTCAAAGGCTGAAAATAAAAGATTATTCCAAGACGTGAACAGAAGGAAACAGAGTCCAGTCGTGTGGGCAACATTGGCCTTTATTTCCACCTGGGTGTGGGTGAGCTGAGCTCGAGAAGGAAGTCAGCGCGGGTTAAGGTGGATGGGGATTTTTAGGGGTCAGAAGGGGGTAGGGGTGGGCACATTCTATTTGGGTGGGTCCCTCCATTTGACTATCACATACCATGGAATATCATTCAGCTGTAAACAAGGATGGTGACTTTATATCTTTTGTATTAACCTGGATGGAGTAAAAGCACATTTTTCTTAGTAAAGTATCACAACACTGGAAAAGCAATTATCCAATTATCCAATGTACTCAATACTAATAAGAAGCCAGTAGATGATCTGATGCAGCCCACAGAGGAGAAAAACTCCTTTCAATTCAATTTGGGGGAAAGGGAACAATGGAGAGGGACGGGGTTTGGGTGCTCGCACCGAATGGGCACTGTGTGGGGCTGTTTGGCACACCTTTTGAGTGTGAGACATAACTATAAGAGGGAATCTAACAAATGCAAATATTTTGACCTGGTTGTTTGTACCCTCACGTTAACCTGAAATAAATAAGTCAAAACCTCCACATAAGCAAGTCAGATCTTTCTTTAAGCAAGGTGTGTTTTGTTGAGGCTTTCCTTTGTTACTTAGTCTACCAACAGATTACAGCAGTCTATAGTAATACTGCTGTAGCCCTGTGCTGGGTGTTTTGTGAGCACCTCAGAGTAGGGTTAAGAGCTCTGGAGCCAGATTGCTGGGGGTAGCATCCAGTGCCACCACTTACTGGCTGTGTGACCTTACCTCTCTGTGTCGTATTTCCCTCAGTAGGCTGAGTATTTGTAAGCACAGAGAACAACGCCTGGTATGTGGTCTCATTGCCAGCACATCTTAGTGTCCACAGAAACCCTCAGGGACCAGTGTCTGCTGAGTGCTGGGGACCCAGTCACAGAGGGAGTAGGCTCATTCCTGGAATCCCAGAGCTCACAGACTGGATGGAGAGAGAAGACAGGCAGAAAGACAAACAAACCAAGTGTTAGACCAATGGTCCCCAATTTGTTAGGTACCAGGGACCAGTTTCGTGGAAGATAAATTTTCCAAGGATGAGGGGGCAGGGAGTGGGGGGAGGTGGAACTGGGGTGGTGATGTGAACAGTGGGGAGGGGCTGTCAATACAGATGAAGGTTCAGTCACTTGCCCGGCCCTTACCTCCAGCTGTGGGACCTGATTCCTAAAGGCTACAGACCAGAACCTATTTGGCACCAGGGACCAATGTCATGGAAGATAACTTTTTCTGTGAATGGAAGTGGAGGGAACAGGAGGCAGAGCTCTGGGAGTGATGCTGTGTGGCCCAGTTTCTAATAGGCCATGGACCCAGGACCAGTTCAGGGATTGGGGACTGCAGTGATAGACAAGGTCAGGAAGGACAGTGGAGCCAGGCAGTGGAGGTGGATGGCTTAGGTAGTCTCAAGAAAGCATTCCCTGTGGAAGGAACCAGCTGAACGTAGCCAAGGCCGAGACCTGGCAGAGGCCTCAAGGTGGGCGTGGGCTCGGCAGGAGGTGAAACACCAAGGGGTACAGAGAGCGAAGGGGCGGCATCAGGCTGAGATAGGCCAGGCAGTGCACCGTGAGGAGTCCACATGTTTGGGCAGGTTTTTAGAAGCACTTTTAAAAAAACTGTGATGATTAAAAAAAAATTTCAGCCAGCGGTCATTGACCCATTTGCAAACATCCCCTTGTTGCCACAACACCTAGCATGGAGAGAGTATTCTATCCTGCCTGCTCTTCCCCTCCTCATCTGTTCCTACAGCCGAAGTTTACATTTTGATGATTGCCTTTTTATTTTATTTTATTTTTTCATAGTCTCACTCTGTCACCTGGGTTGGGCTGGAATGCCGTGGCATTATCATAGCTCACAGCAGCCTCGAACTGGGCTCACATGATCCTCCTGTCTCAGCCTCCCAAGTAGCTGAGACTACAGGCACACGCCACCAGACTGGGCTAATTGTTCTACTTTTGTAGAGGTGGGATCTTGTTATGCTGCCCAGGGTGGTTTTGAACTACTGGTCTCAAGCAATCCTCCCTGCCTCAGACTCCAAAAGTAGCTAAAATTACAGGTGCGAGCCACTGTGTCAGCCTCTCCCTCTATATGTTTGAATTTATTAGTGCGTGTTCGTTGCCATTATATACCATTTTTCTCCTCCTTTTCTTTGGAGAGTTTTTTTTTTTTTTTTTTACCACAATGCCTATTCTGTCTTAAATTTTGAGAATAGGTATTGGATCTGTTTAGTGCCTGTCCTCTCTGCTGCTGTGAGTCCAGCAAAGCACTCCCATGGGTGGGTAGGTGTTCAGCTAGTATTTGTGGGGTGATTGATTGTTGAACAGATAACATGCAAAGATAACCAAATGAGAATGGAAGCTTCAGGAATCTGGCCCAGGCTAGAGTAGGAGATGAATGTAGAGATGTGAAGAAGGCTAACAGGGCCCAGAGGAGCACAGTATCTGAGGGCTGGGGAGAAGGCAGCTTCCTCAGGCTCCCTGTCCCTGGCTGGGCTGTCTCCTTTCAGTCTCCCCCGTGGTGGGCAGTTCACAATTGTGGGGTAGGCAGCAAAACACTTGGTGAACATGGCCCTCATATGTCCCCCTCAGCTCTCAGACACCCAAGACCACTGAGGCCAAAGAGAGGCCTATTGTCTCATGATTAAGGGGAGGGTGTTCTTTCTTCTCTCCTTGAAGCCTTGGACCTGGAAGCATTCATCAAGGCCACAAAGAAGGTTCTGGGCAGCGTGTCAGATGAGATGCTAGAGGCACTGTTTTTGAAGGTAGACTCGGACTGTAATGGCATCGTCACCTGGGTGAGAAGGGTGCCCCTGCTGCCTCAGGTAGCTTGAGGGAGGCTGGAAGGTATGGTCTTTGACCCATCCATGGAGCAAATGGAGGACTGATGGGAGGTGGTCACAGCCTCAGAAGGCCCCAGCTGGATGTCTTTGAGAGGTCCCTCCTGAGACTTCTGTGAGCTGGGCTCATCACAGCTCATTCCACCTCCAGAACAGGAGAGTGTGTGACAAGGTCACTGGTCCCTACATGAGACCTGTGGAGTATGCCACGGAGGGCAGCAAGGGTGTCCCGTGGCTCTCTGCACACCAGCCTCCTGCCTGGCTCTAGGGCCACCACGGGGCCACACACGACCAACTCATGGTCCTTAATGTTCATTAAGAAAAGGCAAATCTGTGGCTGTTAAATCCAAAATGTTGTAATCATGCTTTTGTGTTTTGCAGATTGTAAATGTTCTGCAGTCAGCACAGATAGCATTTAAGTCTGCAAAAAAGTACAAAACATAGTCTGACATATTGACATAGTAAAGCTGGTAATGATAACTGGCATTTGTACCAGGCACTGTGCTAATACTTTATGTAATATTTTATTTAAACCTCACAGGAGTTCATTGGGGTGGGTGCTATTGTTCACTTCCATTTGATTGGGTGGGGAACTGAGGCATAGTGAAGCTATGAAACTCTGCAGAGGGCTGCAGAGCTAGTTAGTGGCTGAGCCCAGTATTCAAGCGTCAGGAACCTACCCTATCATACTAACCCCTTGGTATAGGTATATATTCTGGGTTTTATTTTTTGAGTTTTTTGCTCTTACTACTCCTAACATTCTATAATAAACATGTTCCCAGTATTCCCTGCCCTTTACACAGAGAAGCCCTGCTCACTCAATCCTTCTTAATACATGTAACTGCCTATTTCTTGTTGGAGCTTCATACAGTGGCTCATTTTGGCCTTGGCCATCATTCAGGGATCTGGTCAGTGGAGTCTAGAGTTGGCCTAGAGGCCCTGGTTTCGGGTGCTCCCTTGCTGTTAATTTGATAACATGAGCTGGGCAACTGATGCATACCCATCGGGCCTCATTCCTATTATCCATAAAGTAGAGGTGAGTAAGGGCACGCAGTGATCTGAAGAGGTATTCAGCGTTGCCCGTGTGCTCAGGGGGAAGAGGTTCCTGTGCAGTTTTCACAGGTCCTTGCGAATAGGCCCTTTACACACTCAGGATACTAGAACGGGTTGGTTGCTTGCTCAGTCCCCTGGCCAATGCTCAGGAAGCAGCCCCCAGATCTCCATGCAAGGGGCTGAGGGAGATGGGGAAGGAACCCGGAGGGCGGGCTTGGGTTCCTCAAGCACAGTCCTAGAGCTATTTGCCAACACCCTTCCTCCCTTGCATTTTCTTCCCGAGGCAGGAAGAGTGTATGGATTACATGATGCGCGAGTTCCAGGGGAAGGAGGAGATGAGGAAGAACAAGTACCGCCTGCACTTCTCCCTTCCCATGACGGTCGTCCCCCTGTAAGGAGCCTCTTCCCTGGACAGCGGGGCTGAGGGTGGCTGGATGAGTGCTGGTGCCGCCCTGCAGTGAGACCCCTTCCTAAGCCCACCAGCTACTACTGGTTGGTGCTGACCCAGGTGCTGGCTGCTGGCCTGGGGCTTCATGTCCTCTGGCTTGTTTCAGCCTCAGAACTCTGTAGGTCAGCGGTTCTCAACCTGTGGGTCGCGACCCCCAGGAACTGTATTAAAGGGCCGTGGCATTAGGGAGGTTGAGAACCACTGCTGTAGGTGTTCATGAGCCGGTAAAGAGGGTGATTTGTCTCCATTTTGTAGCTAAGGAAACTGAGATTCAGAGGTTCAAATGGATTGCCCCAGGCCAATAGGTAGGAAGTGGTGGGGCTGTTCTGTCCCACCCTTTTTGTTCCCATGTTGCTTCTCCAGCTTGCTCTGACAGCCAGGCCAAATGGTTCTGGTAGTTCTATCTACAGGGCCACAGATGGCTGTCATAAGTAGGCTGGGAGCTTTTCCCAGAGGTGACAGGGAGGGAATTGCCCCTTGAGCCCTCAGCTATGTTCTGGAGGCTTTGGCAGGCCTGGTCTTCAGGAACCGGGTGCCTCTGTGACTCATGGAGCTTGGCGGCTCTGGCTCTGCCTGGACGTCTGCCTGCCCAGGTGTGCCCACTGCTCCCTCTGCTGCTTCCACCCACTATGCCTGCTAGACCTTGCCTGTCAGGGTGAGGAGCCATCTTAGGTTCATTGGCTGGGGCCCAGGTGGCAGATTCACAAGGGAAGAACATACAGATTTATTTAATGTAAGTTTTACATGACCCAGAGCCTTCATAAGGAAATGAAGACCCCAAGAAGCAGGGGTTTAATGCTGGGTTCTAGAAGGAGGTTCCTGCCCTCAGGTAGCCTGGTTTGTTTTTATGTTGGGTTTGATGAAGAGTGGAAAGTTGTGGAGAAATAGGATAGGACAAAGAGGGAACGAGCTAGGTGTCATAAACTGGGAGAAACTTAGCAAGGCCTGCTGGTTCAGACCCCTTTCTGCGTTCTAGTGTCTTGGGAGATAAGGTTACTCCTTCCCTCCTGGCCTACACAGGGCACCTCTCATGTGAGAGTCTTCTGACCTGCCTCAGGGAAAGGTCAGAAAGTCCTTCTGGAGCATATGGTTTTTTGAATCCCTTCAGCTTAAATATTCAACCTGCCAAGTTACCATATATGGGGGAGTGTGTGGCCAACCCCATCAGCCATGGCTCTGTCTGCCCCCACTGCTTCTACTTCCTCTAGACCAGCGGTTCTCAACCTGTGGGTCACGACCCCTTTTTAACAGTGAAAATACATTGCGGCATTAGGAAGGTTGAGAATCACTGCTCTAGACTCTCTAAGAGTAAGAATGAGTAGGGCTGCAGCTGCTCTGACCCCCAGGCTGCAGAGGACTGTGGGCCCCAGGCCTCCCTTGGGTTGGGGCACCCCCAGCCTGGCTGGGGCAAGAGGATGGGCCAGGGAGCTGGGGTTTGTGGGTAAAGGGTGTGGTGACCTACATGGGTGATGTGGTCAGGAGAGGGCAGTCAGCAGGTCTGTCCTTAGAGGACCATACCCAGAACAGGCCATGGGGAAGACCAAGAACTAGAAGGAGGTTCCTGCCCTCAGGTAGCCTGACATTCAATAGAAAAGATTGTTTATTTCTTTATTTCTTTCTTTATTTCACTCGGTTGTCCTAGGTGGAGTGCCGTGGCATCATAGCCCATGGCAACCTCAAACTCTTAGGCTCCAGTGATCCTCTTGCCTCAGCCTCCCAAGTAGCTGGGACTACAGGTGCCCATCACAACACCTGGCTAGTTTTTTTTTTCTTGCTCAGGCTAGTCTTGAACTCCTGAGCTCAAGCATTCCACCTGCCTTGGCCTTGCAGAGTGGAAAAGATGGTTTAAATGAAAATAACAAAAGGATAACTTAAAACAATATTTTGGTTGTGAATTGTGGAATAATTTATAAATATGAAGAATAAAAGATTTCATAGCCATACATTTTGGCATGAGCACTTTGAGCCATTTAGATCCCAAGCGTGTTTAAAGGCCTGAAACAAAAGAAGTCAAGAAGCTTGTCCCAGCTGGGCATAGTGGTGCATGTCTATTGTCCCAGCTGCTTGGAAGGCTGAGGAGGGAGGACCACTTGAGACCAGGAGTTTGAGGTTGTAGTAATATAACCCACCATTGCAGTTCAGCCTACGTGGAGTGACAGAGCAAGATCCTCTCTCTCTTTTTCTTTTTTTTTTTTTGAGAGAGAGTTTCACTTGGTTGCCCTTGGTAGAGGGCCATGACATCATAGCTCACATCAACCTCAAACTTTTGGGCTCAAGAGATTCTCTTGCCTCAACCTCCTAAGTAGCTGGGATTACAGGTGCCCACCTTAATGCCTGGCTATTTTTTAAAGAGGAGGTCTCACTCTGGCTCAGGCTGGTCTCAAACCTGTGAGCTCAGGCAATCTACCTGCCTTGGCCTCTCAGAGTGCTAGGATTATAGGCATGGGCCACTGTGCCGGCCAGACCCTATCTCTTAAAAAAAACTCATCCCAGCTGGTTGTGGTGGCTCACTCCTGTACTCCTAGCACTCCAGGAAGCTGAGGCCGGTGGATTACTTAAACTTCGGAGTTGGAGACCAGCCTGAGTAAGTGTGAGACCCTGTCTCTAAAAATAGCTGGGAGGCCGGGCACAGTGGCTTATGCCTGTAGTTCTATCACTCTGGGAGGCTGAGGTGGGTGGATTACTTGAGCTCAGGAGTTCAAGACCAGTCTGAGCCAAAGTGAGACCCCCATCTCTAAAAATAGCCAGGTGTTGTGGCTGGTGCCTGTAGTCTCAGCTACTTGGGAGAATCACTTGTTTGAGGTTGCTGTGAACTATGAGGCCATAGCACTCTACTGAGAACAACAGAATGAGACTGTCACACACACAAAAAACCCTCCCCCAAAAATCAAAAATTAAAAATAGCTGGGCATTGCGGCAGGTGCCTAGAGTCACAGCTACTTGGGAGGCTGAGGCAAGAGGATCACTTGAGCCCAAGAGGTTGCTGTGAGCTGTGACACCACAGCACTCTACCAGGACAACAAAGTGAGACTGTTTAAAAAAAAAAAAAAAAAAAGAAAGCTTATCCCTATTTTTTCTTATTCACTCAATTTGTAATCTTGAAGAACATTTATGGCTTGGTGGAGAAAATAACCAAGTAATACATAATTACCTTCATGAAAGGGTTGGCTCACTTTGACTGACCTGGGCCAGGCAAGCCAAATGCACCATCTCCTCCCATCCCACTGCAGTTGGGAGGTGGAGGTGCAGATGGGGAATCCCAGACCTCACTGAGACGGCCTTTCCCTAGGGCTAACTTCCCTTCCATAGCTCTCACCTGTTGTGCCCATTCCATAGTCTTTGTCTGGGATAAAGGTGGTGGGATGGGATGTGATGACTAGAGGGCCACTGAGAGTATTTGTCCTGATCCCAAAGGGCCGTGGGCTGAGGGCAGGAGAGAGGGGAGAACCGTGTCCAGATACATGATTCTCTGTCTTCTGCCAAGATAGCAATGGCAGTTGAATTTCACAGTGGTGTCGCTTTTCCTGAAACCCTAAGTCAGACCATGACCATAGCAACATTTGGAAAGGGCTCTGGAGGAGGAGTGAGGCACCTAGCTTTCAGTTCCAGCCCTGCTGGTAATGAGGACATAGTTTGCAGGGAAATGGCTATCCCTTGGGTCCCTGTAAGGCAAGGCAATATTACTTGCCCTGCCAGGGCCCTGAAATTGGGCAGCTCAAGTGGGAGAGTGTGTGCTGTGCCCTGTCAAGAAGTCAAAGTGGCTGTGAGCCTTAACAGAGTTGGCGTGGCCCATTTTGGGCAGGAAGGCAGCCCCTGGAAGGCAGGGGCTTGCTGGGAGGGCTGTAGGCCTGTCCCAGGAGCTGTTTGCTGTGAAGACCTGGGTGCTGGGGCCTGTGTTCCTCCCTGTCTTCTTGTCCACTGTTATCTCATTCTTGGGTTCTGTTGCCCCTTCCACCCTGGAGCTCTAGAGCAGTTGCTAAAAGGGTTATTTCCTTTTTTTGCAGTTTTTTTGCTGGGGCTGGGTTTGAACCTACCACCTCTGGCATATGGGGCCGGTGCCATACTCCTCCGAGCCACAGGCACCGCCTGAAAGGGTTATTTCTAAGTCCCACTCCACTTAACTTCTGTGAGCGGTTTCCCCATAAAAGCAGCTTTGCAGAAGCTCCCAGTCCATCTGTTCTGGGTCTTCTCTGTCCCATTGGGCGAAGAGGGGCTGGCTGGCCATTTCACAGGATGAGCCTGCTGCCCACCTCGTATCAGCATCACACATGGGCTCTTCCCCATTTGGCCACTGTTCCTGACCCAGGGGAGATCTGCCTGGAGGAGGGACGGAGCCCTGCGTCCCCTGCGTGCCAGGTTGTGTGCACCCAGCTGTGCTCCCTGCCCTGGCTCCTGCGCGTCTTCCCCTGTGGCTGCTGGTCCTCCTGTGGGTGCCTCCTGCCCTCTGAGGTGTTTGCTTGGCTGTATCTCTCTCACCTTCCACAGGAATCATGGCTGTGAGGTTGTGAAAGTGGATTTTTTAGTCCATTGTTACAAAAAGAAGGGGTATTTTAAGAAGACGGGATGTTTCCTGACTGTCACCAAAGATGGGGTCCTGCAGTTCTGGTCTGAGACCTTCTTGCTGATTAAGTCCTTTCAGGTGAGTGGGGCCTGTCCATGAGGGGTACACGTCGGGGTGTCGGAGAGCCGCTGCCTTAGCGTACTGACAGCGAAGGTGGCCCAGACCCAGGATGGGCTTGTTCTTGGGACCCACAGTCTGGGCATCCTGGCCTTGTGGTCACAGTACCTGGGTCCAGATTCTGGCCTCACTGTGAGAGTCTCACGTTTCTTTTCTGTGAAGCAGGATTCCACCTGGACATCCCTTCCGTGTGTGTGGCCATAGACACCTCAAAGGCAGTTTGCCCAGCGTCTCACCTTAGCTCTCTTAGCCTCTGGGCTTACTTCTCTGCATCCCCATCTCAGTGAATGGCATCCTCATCCGGCAAGGCTCACATGCCTTAAGTCGGTCACTCCTCTGCTATCCTTATTTAAACCTTTTGCCTAAAGCAGGCAGGAAATCCTAGTGGTTGTGAGCAGGGGTTCTGAGCCTGACTGCCAGGGCTAAAATCCTGATGTACCATTTACCAGCTCTGTGACCCCGAGCGAGGTACTGTGTAGCTCTCTGTACCTCAGTTTCCTCAGCTGTCAAATGGGGCTAGCCCCCTCCCAGGGCTCTTGGGAGGATTTCATGGTAGGATACTGTGTGCAGAGCAAACCACCCAGCAGGTACCTGGTTCATATCAGCTGACGTCATTGTTGTCTTTGTGCCACCAGCTCCTGGCCAGGAGTAGTAAGTGGCAAGATACTTAGGAATTCCCACTGTGTACTCGTGTTGCCAGTCCAGTCCAGAATCTTCCAGCAAATAGGGAAAACGCTGCTCTCTGGGGCTCTACAGAAAGGCTTTTTAGGAGTGCTACCTGCAGCATGCGGGGGCTTCTAAACCTATGTAACTGTGCAGTGTCACATAGTTGCATCAGGGGCCCTCACCCCTGGGGGAGGAGGAGCCTGGAGGGAATTAGGCCCTGGGTGTACCCAGGGAAGTCACATCTGCCTGAGGCTGTGGCTTCTGGCACCCCTTATCCTGCTTCTCTGTGTATTGAGGGAGGGCACGTTGCAGCCTGAGTTCTTGGTGTAGCTGTTCCTCGTCGCCTCAGTACCCTCAGGGGTCATATTCTGAGAGGGCTAGAGGACAGAGGAAGGGCCCCTGGGAAGGCCCAGTGGACCTGGCATTCTTCCTGGAGGGGCTGCTTTGGCAGGTAGGTTTTGGCGGGAGTGGGCCTCCACGGACCGTGGCGAACACCAACCGCATGTCCAGTGTTGTGCAGAGGGAAAGGCCTGGAGTTTGAGGTGGGGCTAGGCCTCACTCACGAGTGGTGCAACCTTGGGTTGGGAAGTCACTGAACCTCCCCAGGCTCTCAGTTTCTCGTCTGAACAGGGTGGATGGTGGGACAGACTCCAGCCTGGGCATGAGAGAGCCCCATTGTCCTCACTACCCCAGCGAACTGGGGAAGCCTGAGAGCACAGCGCTCTGCTCTTGGTGCAGATGAAACGGGCTGTGCTTCTGCCTCCTGCGTTTGCCATTCCTTCGGAGTATCCATCTAGACCTGAGGAATTGCTTTGAAGATCCCCTCCCCCACTTTAAAATTACATTTCTTTCTGTTTAGTTTGGAACCTGTAGGTATTCAGGGAGTAAATTACAGGTTCCTCAGGTGACCACTCCTGACTCCTGTCCCATTTCTCTCCAACCCCAAGCCTGTTGGTCTGGCCTCTCCTCTCCTCCCCGGGACATAGCAGCTTATTTCTGCTGACATGGCTTTGCTAAGGGCTTCTCCCCGCTGGAGTACTAACTCAGATTACATAACATGTAACATACGTGTTACATGAGGCTGGCACCAGGAGAGGGTGTTGGTGCTGAGCTACCGAGTATACCCCCAATAATGTCAGCATTCCTCACAGCCTTGCAGGACGAATCTTCATTGGCAAGCCACGTTGATAGGTGACATTTGCAGACAGTAAACAAGGTTCAGATGTATGGGGCCATTCAGATTAGGGCAGATGGTAGAAATTTAGCCTCCCTTTCCCCAGTCCCTAATTCTCCCTAAAAGCAACTTCTGTGACCAGTTCTGGGATACCCTCTTCTTATATGCTTCTCTTTTCTTTTTTAAATACATGAATGATGGCACATTATAATGCTGCTTTTTATCTGCTTTCTCATTTAATAATATAGGGTGGCCATAAAGTTCATGTGCAATGTAAAGTTAGTTGTCTGTTTTAAATTGCACAACAACTTTATGGCCACCCTGTATATCTTGGCAACTCTTCTTTACTGGCATGTGCACAGCTCCCGTGTTCTTAATGTCTGGGCGATGTTTCGTGGTGTGGGTTGATAACAGCAGTGCTCTCCAGGTGGTCTCCGGCTCAGTGCTGTAGTGCCTGGCCTTGAGTACATGCAGACACGACCATCGATGTGTCTTAGAAACAGATCCCTGGGTCAAAAGCTTTATACATTCAAGACTTGGCTAGAACTGTGAAATTGCTCAAAAGGGTCGTGAAGGTGGGTATTCTTTAAGCCCATATTACAGATGTGGAAACTGAGACTTAGAGAGGCTAGGGAGTATATCCAAGGTCTTTATCATTAATAGTTTGTGGTAGCACTGGGCTCCGTGCCAGTTCTGCCTGGCTCCAGGACCTCATGTGGCAGGAGAGGGCTTGTAGGGAGCCTGTGCTCCTGCCATTGTCTCCTGGATAAGCTTCCCCAGCCTATTTCTGCTCTTCCTCCGGCCAGCTTAGCCTGCAGCTCCACAACCAGCAGATATTGGTCACCGACATGGTGTGTCTGCACAACCTGAACCTCATCGCGGTTGCATCTACTGAACAGAAGATAGGTGAGTGCCCTGGGCCTCCCCAGGCCTACTCTCAGCCATTGGGAACCATGCATTTGCACTTGGGGGAGGTCTAGTTGGCCAAGTAACTATGAACGTGGATTAGAGCCCTCTGGGAGCACAGCCTGGCAGTGAGGCCTTAATAACCCAAGTGTAGTTGGTGCGGCCTGCTGAGTGCTGGGTGCCACAGAGAAACCAGGAAGGCCACTCACTCATGCTGTTGATTCTCACTTTGTGTTCTGATGCCAAACAGGTGTGGGGTGCTCAGCAAATGCTTGACTTAAGTGGATATTGAACAGATCAGTTCATAAGCCAGAGGCCATAACCGGTCTATCTCCAGTCCTGATTCTGCCTCCTGTCTCTTGCCACTGCTAGTCCAGCTCACCTTCATATCTCAATTAAATAGCACTGAAATCCCCCCCTGACCCCCCATTTGCCCTACTTCTTCTCCAGCCCTCAAAGCCAGGGTAGACTTTCTTTAATTTATTTATGTAATTATTTTATTTTTGAGGCAGAGTCTTACTCTGTTGCCCCAGGCTAGAATACTGTAGTGTCATAGCTCACAACAACAGGGTGCACTTTTAAAATGTCTTCCTGTAGAAAGCCTTCAACTCACCCTCATTGTTCTTAGAGTGAGATGGGGTCCCTAGCATGGTCTATAGGGCCCTGAAAGGTCTGAAGTCTGTTGCTCCTAGCTGTCTCCTCCCCCCTCACAGTCTCCTCCTCACCTGCCCATTTTTCTGTGGCATTGAGGCTCCTACATTGAGGTTTAATGTTGAGGTTCAACAGGAGGGCTTCACCTCCTTTGATAGGCTCCGTGGCCTTTGTCAGATGCTTGGCTTTCTACCTGCACCTCTCCCCACCCCTACAACTTCTTCTCTTTCTTTGGCTCTCATCTCAGATGTCACTTCCTCCAGGAAACCTTCCCTGACCACCTAGTCTAAATCAGGTTTCTATGTTAAAAAGACCCTCATAAGGGTCTGGGGCGTCTGTGGCTCAAGCGGCTAAGGCACCAGCCACATATACCTGAGCTGGCAGATTCGAATCCAGCCCGGGCCCACCAAACAACAATGACGACTGCAACCAAAAAATAGCCGGGCGTTGTGGCGGGTACCTGTAGTCCCAGCTACTTGGGAGGCAGAGGCAGGAGAATTGCCTAAGCCCAGGAGTTGGAGGTTGCTATGAGCTGTGATGCCATGGCACTCTATGCAGGGTGAAAGCTTGAGGCTCTGTCTCAGAAAAAAAAAAAAAAAAGAGATTGTTTCTCTTTCCTTCAAAGTCCTCTTTTCAGTGTAATCGTCATTTATTAGTGTGATTCTTTGTTTAGTCTGTCTCCTCCAGACTGGAAGCTCTGTGAGGCCAGGGACTGCATCTGTTTTGCTCAACCGTATATCTCAGTGCCAGGCCTCTTCTAGATGCTTAGTGACTACTGCATCGGTGGGTGGATTGATGGATAAATGAATGGATGGATGGATGGAAGGGTGAGTGAATGAAGCGTCTGACTGAGCAGACTTGTGAGGTCAGCAGGGAAAGGAAGTTCATAAGTGAAACTATAGCTGATGATACAAAGCTAAGTAGGAGAGGAGAGAGCAGCTGTTCTGGAACAAGAAGTAGTTTTGGAATCACAAGGACCTGGGTTCAGAGGTTGGTCCCATCACTCTATAGATGTATAACTTTGGGCAATGATTTTACTTCCTGGTGCCTCAGTTTACCCAAAGCTAAAATCAGGCTATCAGAACATGTCTCCAGGATGAGTGAATAGATTGAGCTCACGAGTTCGAGAACACACTGAGCAAAAGTGAGACCCTGTCTCTATTAAACAGAAAAAAACTGAGGCAAGAGGATGGTTTGAGCCCCAAAGTTGGAGGTTGCTGTGAACTAGGGCGCTACAGCACTCTACCCGGGGCGACAGCTTCAGACTCTGTCTCAAAAAAAAAAAAAAATAAGTCACTGTGAGGTTAAATTATGACACAGAGGGGAAAGCACCCGTTCCCTGAAGGCCAGCTGCTGTCTAGTTTTCTCTCCCCATCCTCAGACAGCTCTGAGGGCTTGCCATTAGAACCCCATTTCATCATTGCTGTCCTGATGGAGCAGGTGTCACTTCTCAGGGCATTCAGTCAGAGGAGGAGGGATGGAAGTGGTGCCTGTGCAACCCTTGGCCCGTGTGGCCCCCACCCGGCCAGCTCTCCTCTTGTGCCCCACCCTTCTCAGTGTCTGGCCCTGCACAGGGCAGAGGGCCTGAGAGGCTGCCACTCAGATGAGGACCACAGTGTGGCGGTGAGACTGTTGCTTGTTAGACAGAGGCTGAAACTGAGGCTTCATCAGTTGAAAGGAGCCAGATGCCAGACTTTTGAGAGGACTTTAGATCTGAGGCAGCTGGGTAATATGGGCATCATTGAAGGCTTTTGAACAGGGTGCAAATAATGTTTTCAGAAGATTAGCCTGGCAGGGGCTGGTGCAGGACAGAGTGGGGAAAGGGGGCAAGCCTGAAGGATGTCTTCTCTGGAAACCCTTCCTCACATGATCTGGGGGGTCCCTGCCTGGTCTGGGGGTTCTAGCAGTGGAGGTAATGGGTATCTGAGCCTGGACCCTGCTGAGGAGGTGGGTGAGTGATCGGCCAGCGCCCTGGAGGGGGTTCTCTGCTTCTGTCTGCTCCCACCACCTAAAGGGAAGCTCAGAGAGCAGAGCCAGAGGGGACAGAGGCCTTCAACTACTTGTAGTGCCCAGGGTCAGCACTTGCTTGTCACTCCTACAGTCATTCATCCACAGAGAATATCCACAGAGCTCTGGGTGCTCTGCTGCCTTGTGGAGCCCACGTTCCAGAAGGAGAGACAGACCTAGGTGCTCAAGCAGAACAAAGAAATGGTTAGAGATGGAGAGAAATGCCATGAAGGAAACCAACAAGGACCTGAAGAAAAACAACAGTGGGGTCCTTCCTAGTTTGGGGCATTCTGAGGAGGTGACATTTGAGCTGGGTCCCAGGAGTGTTCCAGGTGGAGGAGTGACAAGTGGAGAGGCCCTTGCTGTTGGTGGAGCTGGAGGGCTGGGACCTGGCAGATGGGGAGGCGGGCTGTGGGGTACCCTGGGGGAGATGGGATTGCAGAAACCCACAGGGCTGACCACACAGCCCTTGCTGGCTGCGGTCGGGCAGGGGGGATTTTATTCTAGCTGTGATGGGAAGCCAAGCGAAGCGTTTCAGCAGGGAAATGGTATGGTGGGAACTCTGTGAACAGTTGCCTCTGGCTGCTGCAGGGAAAGGGCTGACCGGTCCAGAGACGCCTGGGAAGAGCTATGAGGCTGCTCACTGTCACCAGAGCCCTCCCAGGCCTGGGGCATGGGTTTGGGTTTCATGTGCACTTTCTCTTCTGTCTCTCCCCAGAGTTCTTTGATATTAGTAACGATAAATGTGTCCGTTCCTTCACCTTTATTGATTTGGACAGCTGTGTCCTGGTCATGGACTACTGGTGAGTGTCATGGGAGAGCTGTGCAGGGTCTTGGTGGTGGCCAAATCACTTGGTAGTATTGGGAACCTCAGAAAACATCACTGGAAACAGCCCTGGGAAGATCCCTTCTGCTGGGTCTGAGGCCCCTGGGTCCTGTCTCCCCAGGCTTCTATCTTGAGGTCACCTCTCACAGGCAAAAGCTTGTCCTGCTGTGGCTGAGGACTTGGGATGTTATAGGGTGTAGGGAGGGTGACTTGATAAAGGGTCGTTAGAGGACTAAGGATTAATTTAGTTTGGTTGAAAAAATATACAGAGTTCTGGTTCAGCAGTGGTCTGGATCATGACTGCTGGACCCATGTTTGTCAGCTCAGCAGATGCCCCGGCAAGGCCAACAGGTCTTATTCAAACTGCCCTTGCTCCCAGGTGCAGAGAGGCGTTGGAGGGGCAGAGAGGGGTGGAGGCTACACATCCTTGTCTATCTCCATCCCTCTCTAGGTCTGACGGTCACAGAGGTGTGTTCTGCTCTGGGGATACCAAAGGCAACGTCATGATCTTCACGTCTGACAATGTGACCAATGGACTGTTGTTCAACCCCAAAATCCTCCCCAAGGCCTCCAGATGGGGTAGCTAAGATGCTTAGAGACAGGGAGGAGGCTGGCAATGGACTGGGAGTGGGTGCTGAGATGGCTCTGGCCCCGAGGCTCTTCCCTCTCCCTTCTCTCTTCTCCCTTCTCTGGAGCCTCCAGGAAGGTGGCTGTGCAGAACTCAATGACCTGTGGGAGGGACCAGAGGTGGGGAGAGAGCAGAAGACCAGAGGGGGCTTGGCGCTTGTAGCTCAGCGGCTAGGGCGCCAACTACACACACCGGGGCTGGTGGGTTTAAACCTGGCCCTGGCCTGCCAAACAACAATGGCAACAACAACACCAAAAATAATAGCTGGGCGTTGTGGCGGGCGCCTGTAGTCTAGCTACTTGGGAAGCTGAAGCAAGAGAATTGCTTAAGCCCAAGAGTTTGAGGTTGCTATGAGCTGTGATGCCACGGTACTCTACCAAGGGTGACATAGTGAGACTCTGTCTCAAAAAAAAAAAAAAAAAAAAGACGACCAGAAAGACCAAGAAGGGACAGTCTCTCTGAAGGTGGGGGGCTGTGTGGGTAAGGACCAGGGACTGCAGGACCCTCCTCATCCCAGGGAGAAGGAAGTGTGCCAGCTGTGACCCTGAGGAAGTCCCTCCTCCCCTCTGAGCCTTGGGGAGAGGGCACTAACTTCCTTGGATGGTGGCGAGGAGGCTCCAGAGCTGTCTGTGGCTGGTCAGGGGTGGGGTAGAGAGGCTGCCCTGAAAATAGGCTCCGTGGGGCCGGGAGGACGGCTTGGCTGGCATGGGTGTGAGGCACTGCTGATGTTACTGAGCTCCCGTGTGCTGGGCTTGCAGGTGCTTTTCTTCCCCCACTGTCAGGAGGGAGGGGCTGCTGTTACAGCCTGTTGATGAGAGGAGCTTAGGAGCCGAGTCATCTGGTCATGAACATCTGAGGTCAGACCAAAGGCCCAGAGTCTGTGCTCTTAGCCACTGCTGGGGTATGTCCAAATTGACTAAATGGCAAAAGAAGTCATTTGGGGATGCTCTCCTAAGTGGCACTAGGTTCCTAGAGGCCACGGGGCCTGGGTCTGTGCAGGGGTCTCAGATAAACTGGATCCTGTCCAGGATTGAGTCTTGGGGGCCCAATGCTGGGTCTCCAAGCAGCTCCACATCCTTCCAGGGGAGACCCTGGCCACTAGGGGCCCCACTCACAGGTACACTGACCCCACCTCCATTCAGGACAGTAGAGCTGTCCCTTGGGCTTCTAGCCAGAATTTCCAAGCAAAACACTCTCTAGTGCTTCCCAGGCTTTGTTGGCGAAATAGACCCTGTCCTGGATGCAGCAATGGGCTAGCATTGTGCTGTCCTTGCCTCAGCCTCTGGTTCTATCTTGCCCCAACCCCCTCAGCTGCCTGGTTCTGGTCCCTCCATACCACTCTTGGATTGGCATGGAGGTTATGAGGGTCTTTGAGCTGATGGGAAACCGAGGGGGCAGATGAAGCTGGAGTGTTGGGCAGGGTACTTTCCATGCCACCTGCTGCTCGAAGACAGGAGGGATGGGAACAAGCACAAAGACAAGGGGGGTCCAGTGTGTTGACTTGGGAGGAGACAGATCCAGGTATGCACTCAGCTCTGTGACCTGGAGCCAGTTGCTTAACCTCTCTGTGCCTCAGTTCCCTTATTCAGATGGGGGCCGCCATCTGTAACTGATGGTTTTGCTATAAGCACAGTGTCAGGCACATGGCAAGTGCTCAGTGACTCTGTTTTCTTCTCTGCCCCTCCCTCCCCCCCACCTTGGGACCTTACAGCCTAGTGGGAGAGATGGGCAGGTAATCATGTCATACTGCAGCTTGTCATGAGGCTAGACAGTGCCTATGCACAGCCAGCCCCTCTTCAGCAGCCTTGAGCGGCATTCCACCACCCTTGGGACTTCCTTTGCAAGCTTCCTGCCCTTGCAAGCTGGGGCTGGTGCCTTTGCAGCAGTAAACTGCTTGGCATGAGCTCCAGATCCATCCCACTGGCTGCCCCCCTCGATATCTGGGAGGGAGCCTTAGCCCAGACTGTTCCGCATTCCTGACCTACCTCCCGAAACCGTTCTGAGGGTGGACCTGTTTTTGTCCTCTGGTTCCACCCATCCGTGTCCAGCTTGCTTTCCCGGGACATTCATCAGCTACAGGCCTTGGGTGGGTTTGGTGGCCAGGAGACTCTAAGCCCAGTGAAGGTCACCCTGGCACATTGTAATTGTTCTAGGCGTGCTTGTTTTTTTTAAATTAATTTATTTATTTTGAGACAGTGTCTCAAGCTGTCACCCTGGGTACAGTGCCATGGTGTCATAGTTCATAGCAACCTCCAACAATTGCGCTTAAGCGATTCTCTTGCCTCAGCCCCCAAGTATCTGGGATTGCAGGTGCTTTCCACAATGCTCAGCTTTTTTTTTTTGGGTTGTAGTTGCCATTGTTGTTTGGTGGGCCCGGGCTGGATTCGAATTTGCCAGCTCCAGTGTATGTGGCTGGCGCCCTAGCTGCTTGAGCTATAGGCACTGAGACTTATTTTTTATTTTTATTAAATCATAAACACATAGGTCATGTAGGCGTGCTTGTTATGATGCATGAAACAACTTCTACTTCTTGGAACTTGTCTTTCTGGGCAAGGGGCACATCCAGTTTGAGGCAGGATGGCAGACTCCCAGGGGATTCCTTTTTAGAATGAGCAGAACCCAGAGTCTCAGTTCTCTGTTCCCTCCTGCAAAGTTGGAGCTCCTAAAGGAGCACCCGCTTGTTTAGACTGCAGCACCTGGGGAGCCTGAGGGGCCCTCCAGGTTGGTTCCAGTGCAGGGGACCCTCTGGGCAGTTGAGTTAACCTTCCTGGGGTGGAGGTGCCCCCTGAACTTGCTGGGACGCAGCCAGGAGTATGGATAAGTGTTTAGAGGGAAAAGCATGGAGAAGCACAGGAGTTGGGGGTCAGCTCAACGTGTCCTCTGAGGTTTGGTTTGTCTGGCAAAGGAGGAAAGCTGGTGACATGGACCTCAGTTTTTCTTTCCCCTATCAGATCACTGGATGAACATTCCCATGCAACAGCTCTTAAATGAGAAGTCCACTACATATAGAAATTACCAAATGAAGGTAAGTTCTCTTTTCTTGGCTTGTTCCCATGGTAACTCTCTGTACCCATTCATCGCTCCAAAATAAAAGCAAAACATGGATTTTTCCCTTGGGCTCAGTCTTATCCCTCAGAACTTGGTCTCTGGGAACAGGCTGAGGCAGCTGCTGGGTGGTGCCAGCTCTGTCTACGGAATGCGTGGAACCCCAGGTGTGGCCATGTCTCTCTCACCACCATCATTGCTCAGCCCTGATCCTGCTGACCACAGCCTCTCTCCAGAATTGTCGCAGTGGCTTCTATCTGGTTTCTCTGCTTCCTTTCTCCCCACAGCACTGTCCTCTTTGAGAGCCCAAGGAATTATAAGTTGGAAATACAATTGTGTCACCCTGGTAACTTCTTGTCACATTTGGAACAAAGTCTCAAGTCTGGACCATGGCCATCCAGACAGGAGGTGGTCTGGCTGCTAACTTGTACTTGATCTTGCTCTTTTCCTTCCTCTTCCTCATTCACTCTGCTGCAGAGACACAGCCTCCCCAGCTACACCGAGCCCTCTCCCCATTCACTCTGCTGCAGAGACACAGCCTCCCAGCTACACGGAGCCCTCTCCCCATTCACTCTGCTGCAGAGACACAGCCTCCCAGCTACACGGAGCCCTCTCCCCATTCACTCTGCTGCAGAGACACAGCCTCCCCAGCTACACGGAGCCCTCTCTCCCCATTCACTCTGCTGCAGAGACACAGCCTCCCAGCTACACGGAGCCCTCTCCCCATTCACTCTGCTGCAGAGACACAGCCTCCCCAGCTACACCGAGCCCTCTCCCCATTCACTCTGCTGCAGAGACACAGCCTCCCCAGCTACACGGAGCCCTCTCTCCCCATTCACTCTGCTGCAGAGACACAGCCTCCCCAGCTACACCGAGCCCTCTTCCCATT